>LUCW03000213.1:0-5000 GCA_001586965.3 Sphaeroforma sirkka
TTTCTACAGCATCATATATAGTGAATACCAGTTAGACGATAGTTGATGAGAATATTTTTATACACATATAGTCACTTCCCAAACGATATTATGGCGCCAACTTCTCATTACTCACACCCCACTTGCTGTGCGCAGTTCTGCTCGGCCTGGTTTCAATGAGCTATTCCACCCTACCGAGCCATGTTTGTATTCTGGTTCTTCTGCTTAGCAACCACCGTTGCTATGCAAAGGGGTTGTCACCGTATCCTTTAACTGTTGTCTCGCCAGCATCGATATTCTTCACATCCTTGGCTCTACTCTCGATTTATGACCCTCATACCCGTTTACTCCTGCTCTGAAATACATTTTTGCTCCAAAACTCCAAAAAAAAAATCCTTTTGTCCTGAAACCTATTATGTTTTGCCCGGATGCCAATTTTGTTTGGCCTTAATACCCATTTTTTTTTCTTCCTTGGGTGGACAGGAGAAGAGCAAAGTCATGGAGGCTCTCAAGCACGCGTCCACTATGCTCAGCGAACTCAAGACATCAAATCTGTCCCCAAAGAACTACTATGACCTGTGTAAGTATATGTATGAGTGTGCAAGTATATGTATGAGTGTGTAAGTATATGTATGAGTGTGTAAGTATATGTATGAGTGTGTAAATATATGTATGGATGTGGAAGTATATGTATGAATGTGTAAGTTCATGTATGAGTGTGTTTGCGTTGTACTGGTGATGCACGTAGACGAAGACAAGGCTTTGCACACCAATTGGTATTAATAATTATATGTATAAGATTATACATGTGTCATATAACAATCATATGTATACAGTCCATGTAATAGTCATATATATAGGATTGTATATGTGTGTGTTATGTAACAATCATATGTATAGTATTATTAGGATTGTATATTAATGTGTCATACAACAATCATATGTATACAATACATATAATAATCATATATATAGGATTGTATCTGTGTGTGTTATATAACAATCATATGTATAATATCATTATGATTGTATATATGTATCATATAACAATCATATGTATGCAATCCATATAATGTATAGGATTGTTTATGTGTATGTTATACAATAATCATATGTGTAGGATTGTATAAGTGTGTGTCATATAGTAGTCATATGCATATGATTATATATATGTGTGTCATATAACAATCATGTGTACATGTAGGAGATTGCGTATGCTGTACGTATGTTATTCATCAGTCATATGTATAGGATTATATATGTGTGTGTCATATAGTAATTATATGTATAGAATTGTGCATGTGTGTTTTATATAATAATCATATGTATAGGATTGTATATGTGTGTGTCATATAGTAATCCTATGTATAGGATTGTATATATGTGTCATATAACAATCATATGTACATGTAGGATATTGCGTATGCTGTGCGTATGTCATCCATCAGTCACATGTGTAGGCTTGTATACGAATATATCTACACGAATATGAATACACAAGTAGTATGTATACCTATAACTGCACAAGTAGTATGTACACTTGCGAACAGAGCCCCTCCAAACACCATCCAAGCAATCCAAGGCGTTAATTATTCGTGTACACTACAGGCAGCTCTGACCGTTGTTAATGCGTATGCCCATGAGACCCCTTAACACCCAATAGCCGTACCATGCACCTGTCCTAAGGTGAAAAGGACAGGTGCGTTGGTACCGGACAGGCGCTACAACATGTAACACGCCCTTTAAACCAAACATATGGACCCCCTCTAGTACCAATGGGAAGGCTGTGATTGGCCATCTAAAAATAGATAGATCGCGTGCTTGTCAGTACTTCCAAAGATAGACTGTTTATCGTATTTAAACCATCACATTGTATTAATACATATACGCAAACTATTCCACTCTAAGTGTACATATGCACAAACTAACACACTAAGAGTACATTTACACAAATTAACACAGTTACAAATACATATACACTAACTATCACACTCGAAGAACATATATACGCAAACTATAACACTAAGAGTACATATACGCAAACCATCACACTTATAAATACATCTACACCACGCTCTTACGTAATAACTTCTCATCGTACGCGTATCTCCCCAGACATGGCCGTAATTGACGAGCTGCGACATCTGGAACTGCACCTGGAAGACGAGTTTACGGACGCTCAGAAAGTAGCTGAGCTGTACGAGTTAGTACAATACGCCGCCAACATTGTCCCTCGCCTGTACTTGCTGATTATGGTGGGCTCGGTCTATGTGAAGGTGTGCATGTGTGTGGCTGTGTATTAGTAGGGTTATCTATATCAGTAGATTGTGGATGTATGTATGATATTGAGTTAGGGAGACACCGCAGTGAGTTATGGTATATATATATATATGTGTGTGTGTGAATGTATCTGTTTTAAAGTGACGAACACATTGATGTGTGTCTGTGCACTCATCAATGAACACCACTACATCGCCAATACGTCAGCCTCACACGTCTACAACGCACGAGATTCAATGTAATAACCATATCATAGCATCTACTTATCATGCACCAGTACTAACATTCCCTACTACCTCATTATAGCACACACTCTCTCTACCTCATTCTAACATACTCTTTCTCTGCCTCATTGTAACATACACTCTCATTACCTACTTATAACACACTCTCACTACCTCATTACACCACACACACTCTCTAACTTATTATAACACGCACTCTACCTCATTTTATCACACACTCTCACTACCTACTTATAGCACACACTCTCTCTACGTCATTATAACACACACACTCGCTCCCTCATTCTAACACACACCATCTCTGCCTCATTATAACACTCACACTCTCTACCTCATTATAACACACAACCTCTCTACCTCATTACAACACACACTCTCTTCTGCCTCATTATAGCACACACACTCTCTACCCCATTACAACACTCTTTCTCTACCTCATTATAGCACACACCCACTCTCCTCATTATAACATACTCTCCCTCTCTACATCATTATAACACACACTCTCTACCTCATTATTACACACACTCTATCTACCTCATTATAACTCACACTCTCTCTACCTCATTATAACACACACTCTCTCTACCTCATTATAACACACAATCTCTACCTCATTATAACACACACTTTCTACCTCATTATAACATACTCTCTACCTCGTTTATAACACACTCTCTGCTTCGTCCCTTGTATGCGACTGCAGGTGGCACCTAACATGCGCAAAGAGATTGTGCTTGATTTGGTTGAGATGTGCCGAGGGGTGCAGCATCCGCTGCGTGGTTTATTCCTGCGCAACTATCTACTGCAGCAGGTGAGCTTCAACACACGCATGTATTGTTGGTGTCATGAAAGTATATATATATATATATATGTGTGTGTGTGTGTGTGTGTGCGTATGTGTGTGTGTGTGTGTGTTAATATATGAAGGTGTATGGGCTCTATATCTCTGGATATGCTTTGGATATGCTATGTTCGCAGCTGTGTGTCCTGATAGTAACGTCCCCGCACTAGCACGTGCATATGCGTCATAAGTCTCACTTATGGGTACTATCACTCATACGACCCACATGAACACGCCAGGACAGTCCCATTGCTGCATACACGCAGGTATAGATATACACGATATACACAACTAACCTTATGGAAAGTGTTCCTGCAACTAAACGTCTTGGTAGATACCCTCTCTACCCTTGGCCAGTGTTAGCCAATTCGTGGTATGTATATGTAGTATATCGGAATAACTATCTGATTTTAAGTATCCAGGAGGTTAACGTGGGAGCACGTGTTTTTAGTATATATATATATATATATATATATATATTGTGATATCCCCGTAGTGGCAAGCTGATTAACCACTTCTACTACGGGGTTTCACAATATATATATATATCTATAATTATAATTACAATTATATACATACATATATATATATATATATATATATATATATATATATATATATATATATATATATATATATAAATATATATATATATTATGCATATGCATTTATTTATATATGTGTTTACGAAAGTATATGTAACACTATGTTCTTCTATTGATATCGTCTGTGCATCTGTGTTTAGGTCAAGAACTTACTGCCCGATTGCATTGAGGAGGAGGTTCCGGGTTACGGTACTGTGCACGATGCTATTGACTTCATTCTGGCTAACTTTGGGGAAATGAACAAGTTGTGGGTACGCATGCAGCATCAGGTAAGTATGGTTATGTTTGCGTCTGTTGTGTGCTTTCACATCTGTATGGTTTTTTGTGGCTTATGTATATGTTGTGTTTCTGTGCTGTACTGTCGTTTGAGTTTGTTTATTATATATATATATATATATATATATACATTGACATATACATATATCATATTTGTGCGCATATGTTTGTGCGATGTTTTATTGGCTGTTTAACATATTTGCGGGATATAGTATTTGTGTAGCGTATTTGGATACTTTTGTTATTATCTAACAGATTAGGGGAGATAAGTCGTTGTTCAACATATTCAATATATTTTTGTGATTTTATTGGGTACTCGGTCTATATATGCGATATCTGTGGTCAAAATCAGTTGTTGGGCTTGCTTCTTGCTTATATATATAGGCCTACTCTCATGGCCCTGAGAAAAGAGAAGGAGAGCCCAACATATTATTGGAGTGTTTGTTGGATGTTACGAGGTATTTGTTATTTGTTATCACACGCGAATATTTCTTAACATATACAAAGTATTAGTGGGATATTAGTGCTTATTAGTGGGATATTAGTGCTTATTTGTGGAAATTAGTGCTTAATAGTGGGATGTTAGTGCTTATTGGTGGGATTTTAGTGCTTATTAGTTGGATATTAGTGCTTATTGGTGGGATATTAGTGCTTATTAGTGGGATGTTAGTGCTTATTAGTGGGATATTAGTGCTTATTAGTGGGACATTAGTGCTTATCAGTGGGATAATAGTGCTTATTAGTGGGATATTAGTGCTTATTAGTGGGACA
>LUCW03000213.1:10000-72500 GCA_001586965.3 Sphaeroforma sirkka
ACATATATATACATATGTATATATATATATATATATATATATATATATATATATATATATATATATATATATATATATAATATAATATGTATGTACATACAATATGTATATATATAATATATATATATATATATATACCAATATATATATATATATACATATACATATTATATGTATATGTATGTGTATGGATGTATGGAGATGCATATATATATATACATATACATCCATACATCCATACGTACATAAATTTATAAATATACATATATATATATATATATATATATATATAGATGTATGTACGCATACATGCATCTAAACATCCATACATACATCTATACATCTATACATACATCTATATACACATATATATATATATATATATAATAGTAATAATAGTATGTATGTATGTGTTTGTCTTTGTGTTTGTGTTTGTGTTTGTGTTTGTGTTTGTGTTTGTGTTTGTGTTTGTGTTTGTGTTTGTGTTTGTGTTTGTGTTTGTGTTTGTGTTTGTGTTTGTGTTTTGTGTTTGTGTTTGTGTTTGTGTTTGTGTTTTGTGTTTGTGTTTGAGTTTGTTTGTCTGTGTGTCTGTGAGTGTGGGTGAGCTTTGTGTCCATGTCTGTCTAATCGTGTACATATACATACATGTCTTTTATTGTTTCAGCTGCCCAAATATGGTTGACTTACACGTACCCCCCCACTCGGTAGGAGTCTGCTTCTGTACACTATGGCTTATCCCTGCGCCTTCTTCCCATAACTCCGCCCTGTAATCCACTTGATTATATTCCACTTCTGCGCCGTTGACGAACTATCTGATCTCGATGACTCACCCTGGCCCATTCTATATATAGATCTCAAGGGCGACTTCACTTTCATTGGTGAACAGACGTTAGTGGCCAGGTTATTCCATAACTTTTATTCCGAAGAAGCGGACCAACAGTACCAGGCAAGTGAATATAAGTAATATAAATATTGGATATATCCAATATAAACATGTGGATACACCCAATATAAACATGTGGATATAAACAATATAAACATGTGGATATATCCAATATAAACATGTGGATATAACCAATATGAACATGTGGATGTAATCAATATAAACATAGGATATAACCAATATAACAATGGATATATACATCGCAACTCCTATACTGGTTATACCAGGCAAAGGGATCGCTCTGTTATTCACTGGTGGGCTGTGTGCCTTGCCTTTTATATTATTTATATCAGGCAAGAGAATATAACTTTCGTGTCTCCTACTACCGGTTATATCAGGCAAAGTGACAATAGCATTGTATTTTGGTATTTAAATTGCTTGTGGTGTGTCATTCTTATGAACATCGACCGTGGTAGGAAGGAGGTATTGTGTACACTTCTCTACTAGCTTTCTATCTCATATCTGTGGCATCAGGCTAGGTGTTACCTTGCAATAGATCCTGGCGAGGAGTAAGTGTCGTAAATTCCATGCTTGTCGTATACTATTCCCGGTTCATTTGCCTCAGATCCTGGTGATGATTAAATGTTTTAAACTCTTATGTTTGTCGTATATTGGTTTCGCAACCTTTCCCACAGATCCTGGTCATGATCACATGTCGTACACACCATGATTGTCGTATATTAATCCCGTTGCATTTGCCACAGATCCTGGTCATGATCACATGCCGTAAACACCACGTTTGTCGTATGTTAATCCCGTTGCATTTGCCACAGATCCTGGTGATGACTCGCAGGCACTGCGGCAGCGGAGGAGAACTGCGCATCAAACACACACTGCCCACACTCGTCTTCTCGGCACTCAAACTCATTAAACGTTACAACGCCTTACAGAATGAGGTGAGAGTGTGTATTGCAGTAGCATTAAACGTTGCAATGTCTTATAGAATGGGGTGAGTGTAGTACGAGTGTTGAGTGTGTATGTAGTATGCGTAATGCTTCTCTGTTGTGCATTGTACATACGCATTGTACTTATATACTACACTCACTTTATATATACTTTGTGTATGTGATGTGTGTGTAGTATGCGTGTAGTGTGTACCATGCCCATGTTCATCTATTTGAACCATAGCCCATATCCATTCAATTGCATATGTATAGCACAATCACGTAAACAGCTCTCATCCAGCATGCGTATCAACCAGTGAACTAGTGGTACATCTCCACATACGAATGTCCATCTCTGACTCGCCCTCTTTGGTCTCAGTACAATCACAATGGCCCGAGAAAGAACAGAACTGCACCTAAACGCACACCAAAACGTTAAAAAATAGATGTCTACGTATTCAACTAAAACGCTCTACGTATGCGACCAAAACGACCATGTGCAATTCTCTCTAACACACTGTTTGTTCAACGTTTTCGTTGCCCGTGTCTGTGTCATTGATCACTTTCTAACACACTGTTTCTTCAACGTTTTCGTTGCCTGTGTCTGTGTCTTTGGTCATTCTCTGACACACTGTTTGTTCAACGTTTTCGTTGTCTGTGTCTGTGTCTTTGGTCACTCTCTAACACACTGTTTGTTCAACGTTTTCGTTGTCTGTCTCTATCTTTGGTCGTCTCAGGACGATAAATGGTCCAAGAAAGTGCAGAAACTCTTCCAATACGCACACCAAACGATAACAGCGCTCGCCAATGCGGGCCATGAGAGTCTCTCGCTCAGTCTGGCGCTGCAGTGCAGTACTATGGCAGACCAACTCAACCTGGAGACTATCGCATACGAGTTCTCTACAAAGGTAGGTGGTAATGACCAGTTGTTGTATGTATAGTTATGGCTATATATATATATATATATATATAGTACAGTTATGGCTATATATATAAATATATATATATATATATATATATATATATATATATATATATATGTGTGATGTGTATGTGTGTGTGTAATATATATATATATATATATGTATATATATATATATATATATATATATATATATATATATATATATATATATATATATATGAATATATATATATATATATATATTATATATATTTATAAATATGTATTGATATATGTGTATATATTCCTATAGGTACATGAATGTTATTGTGTATTATTAAATATATACATTTATATATATATATATATATCGATATATCTATATATCTATATTCCAGCAAACACCCTACCACGGTTCGTACTCGTTGTCGGCCTTATTGCCTCCGTATCTCTAATGCGTACACCATTTTCTGTCCATGTTTCGTCGTATAGGCGCTATTAGTTTACGAAGAGGATATCAACGAATCTAGAGCACAATTCAACGCCATCACACTAATGACCGGTATGTATTGTATGATTGCGTTCAATCTGTCGCCGTTGTCTGTGAATAGTCCGTATATATATATATACTTAAATTGAAGAATACACGAGTGCACGTGATATACGTATACTCAAATCCGAGAATATACATATTTGCACATGAAGGCAGATATTTTTTTCAGTCCGTAAATCTATCTGGAGGTTACCTGTACCTCCAAAGATACCTGCAAATCTGTCAAGTTCTGTACCGCACACAACTACGCAGCAAGGCTCAGTAAAATTACGACACCGAGTCTTGCAGTGGTGGGTTGGGTTAAGGCCGTGTCTGCTACACTCAGGACACTCTGGGTACAGAGATTGATTAATGGAATTAGTTTAACCGCCACACTACAATAATTCCCATGAAATGTCTTGCGAAAGTGTCAATATACCACCAACTAACCCTAAACCCTAGGCATCAAATCCTGAGCTAAACCTTAAACCCTAAACCATAACCCAAAACCCTAAACCCTACATTCTCGTACACGCACCGGACACGGAACGTATAGGCACATTGGAGCAGAGCTCGTGCTTTGACGATGAGAACTTCGACACACTCAGCACCAAGTGTGCACTACACTCATCCAAACTACTGAAGAAACCAGACCAGTCACGCGCAGTCATCGCCTGCTCACACTTGTTCTGGTCAGGCGTCACTACAGAAAGTGATGGCGAGGTAGGCGTTCATCGAAGACGCATATGTATATAAGATGAATATACATGTAAATATATATATATATATATATATATATATATATATATATATATATATATATATATATATATATATATATATATGCATATATATATATATATGGATATATATATATATATATATATATATATATATATATATATATATATATATATATATATATATATATATATATATATATATATATATATATATATATATATATATATATATATATATACATATATATATATATATATATATATATATATATATATATATATATATATATATATATATATATATATATATATATATATATATATATATATATATATATATATATATATATATATATATATATATATATATATATATATATATATATATACATATATATATGTATGTATGTATGTATGTATGTATGTATGTATGTATGTATGTATGTATATATATATATATATATTGTGGCCTTTGGTGGCTGCACTTTTCCAAATTTCGATGACGATAGACCAGTCGTGCGCAGTTACTGCCTGCTCACAACTGTACTGCTGAGGTGTCACCACGACAAAAAAAAATGTAGGATAGCCGTTGTATAGTTTTTATTGGATTACCAGAGGCTATCGTATGTTATTTTGAGAAAACCGGAGACTATCGAATGGTGGATGCTCATCTTATATCCATATCGTCGCTATCGCATACACGCACACTCCTGAATGGTTGGATACCACCGCGGCGAGTGTGAAACGAGTTACGTAGACGTTATTCGTCTTACGCACCATGATGTACTTTGTCTCTGGGTTTTGAGGGTTTTGTGTTTTAGGGTTCTTAGTAGGAGTAGGGTTCATTCTGTTCGAGGTCTGCCTAGTAGAAAGGGGTTCGCGGTAGTGCAGCGAGTGTGTGGGTGGAGCACTTTTGTCACTTTTTGCATAGTCAGGTCGACCTACTCATTGTTTGTGCTAGGATGGGGGGGTACGCAGGATATAGTATGCACTCTTTATATGATGTTTAACCCCCCTAAACGGATATAGTATGTACTCTTTGTATGGTATTAACCCCCATAAAAGGATATAGTATGCACTCTTTATATGATATTTAACCCCTCTGAAAGGAAATAGTATATACTCTTTGTATGATATTTAACCCCCTTAAATACTTCTGGAAAACAAGAATTATACTGACACGAACCTCTATACCTACTATTACGTTTACACCCCAGAAACCAGTTATGCTGACACTATTCTCTATACGTACTATTACGTTCGCACAACACAAACGTATACGGACACGAACCTTTCTACATACTATTGCCTTTGACTTCAGAAACACGAGGGTAAGCGAGTGCTGGAGTGTTTACAAAAGGGTCTAAAGATCGCCGACTCGTGCATGGAGCCCGCCACCAACGTGCAGTTATTTATAGAAATTCTGGACCGGTACATATACTACTTCGATCATCAGAATCCATTTGTAAGTTAAATATGTGTGTCCTTCGGTATAATTGCGAGCATGTTTATCTCTTGATTTGTTGTGTGAAGACGCACTCGGTAGTTGGGTAGCAAGTGACTCGTTGCTTGATAACCAAGAATGGTTCGTTTGATTGGTGGAGGTTATATCGTCCCGCATGTCCGTTATTAGACTCTTACAGTTTCAAGTATTTTTGCCATACAAGGAACCTAAATTTAGTGATTCGATTCCCATTTTTCTAAACGTATCGATTGGATTCTATTTTTTTTTTTCCTGAATGTAGTGATACAATACACTTTTTTTCCTAGATGCAGCGATTCAGTTGTGGTTATACCTCGCTGGTGTTAATGTACTCTACGCTTTCCTACCACAATGGCCTCCTATAACACATTCAGGTGACTGTAAAGTACCCCACTGGTTTTAACGTCTCTACACTTACCTACCACAATAGCCTTTTATAACATATTCCGGTGACTGTAAAGTACCTCACTGGTTTTAAAGTACTCTACGCTCACCTACCACAATGGCCTCTTATAACGCATTCAGGTGACTGTAGAGTACCTCACTGGTTTTAGTGTACTCTACGCTTACCTACCACAATGTCCTCTTATAACACATTCAGGTGACTGTAAAGTACCTCACTGGTTTTAATGTACTCTAAGCTTACTACCATAATGGCCTCTTGCAACACATTCAATGGCCTCTTATAACACATTCAGGTGACTGTAAAGTACCTCACTGGACTGATCGACCTGATCGATGGCAATCTGGACAGTGTGGACGAGGAAGAGCCGCACACACAGATGCAGAAGCACTTCACCAATTCCTTAGACTTCCTGCGCCAGCAGAAGGAAGCTGCTGTGCATGAAGGATATAAGGAACTAGATTTATAGGAATCCAAGTGATATGCTCAAGGGTGTACATATACTGCAATAAAGAGATGGATGTGATAACTATCGGATATAACAGGACGTTATACCGTTAAAGTCCCGCTATGCTCAGTCCTTTGTGGACTACTGAGATTTCAGAATGGTGACCCAAAATATACTCAACACCCCGGTGTTGCACATAGCACGCATAACTTTTGAATTTCATGCAATTCTGGTATTTAGATTAACCGATCCAACTAAAACTGAACTGCAGAATAGGCATGTTGATCAGCAAAATGGATGATATTGGGGTCACGGGCCAACATGCGTGCACACCTAAACATTGTGCACACATACAAATTCCTCTCAAGGAATCTCGATGCCGATTTATTTGTTGTGTATATGTCCTAGACCATGTTTATGATATTTGGTAAAGATGTCATTGACTTTGTTTATGATATTTGGTTAAGTTATCATAGACCATGTTTATGATATTTAGTTAAGATGTCATAGACCATATTTCTGATATTTAGTTAACATTTCATAGACCGTTTTTATATAACATGTCATAGACCATATTTATGATATTTAGTCAACATAATTTATTCTCGTAGGAGCAACCTCTCTAAAGGAGCGAGAATATCGTAGTTGAAGATGATCGAGAGATGATGGGTCTACCTGCCGTGGGCAGTACTGTGCCATATCATCATCTGTTCGATGCATTTAATATAAATGGCTATTAGCTTTTGGATACTGATCATGTGTTTATAACTATTCGTCACCATCATCACTGGTATCACAGGCACTTGCATCCGTGCAAGACTCACTCCTTGACAGGCAGACTCCCTCGCACACACTGAACGAGGTCGCGCTCAAGAAATTCACTGATAGTGTAGCTCCTGGTTGGCGCATTTGCCATAAAGATTGGCTCAGGTGTTTATCTATGCAATCACATCGCCTATACATGTGCATTTCGTTGCGTTTGTATCGTCGTAGTTCCTTGATGACCTGAAGCAGATGGCAGTAGTCGTAGGTCGGTGAACAGGCCGATCTGTCGTAGTCGGCGGGGCTGATTGCTGCTGTTACAATGACAATCTCGTTGAAGTGAATGTTTCTGGACAGGACTGTGGGCTCACACCATGTTCCACTGTCACTTGCACTTTTCTTTTGCTGAATCCTATTCATGTTTGGAAACTACCTGATGGTCGTGTAACGTGATTATTAAACTTTGAGCTGTATGTGCACTTGCGTTCTAGATATATAAACGTATGTTCAAAGCGTAAAAAAAACCCCTATAATTGACCGCCGTCTATCATTGCGCAAGTTCTGATCTATAGTATTATGGCGAAGTATATCGGTCCCTATGCTGCGGATAGTCCGATAATGAGGGGACAGAAATTACACAGGATAAACCGATTACTGTGTGACTAAGATTTCCGCAATGATTCTCAAACGTATTCCCATTGGTTGCATCTGTGGAAACAATCTTATATCAGGAGTAAATAAAAGCCAAATATAGGATTTTAGAGTATAGACGATCACAATGTTTAAAAAAATATGATAAAGGCATCCTCGTGCACCTAGAATTTATTAGTATTTACGGTCGGACATACATACATTTAGTCGTCTAAATTCGCTAGTCATCGTCTACGTATTTTATATTACACTCGACAGTCGACAGTCTTAAGTTTACAGTCTAAAATAGTAAACACCGACGCGAGTCTACGTGTCACTCTAGAGTTCAAAATTAGCAAATACATACAGTCGACAATATTTATGTCTCTACACTTCACAATTATCAATTCTGCGCCCAGAGCTGGAAAGGCTCTGAACAGTATACTCGATTTTTTTTTAAGGAGCGGCAGCCATTTCAAATCCCAACAATGTCACGTGTTTGCAACGGGGCTGACAGTGTTAACACAACATATCAATGGTATGCCGATGTCAATCTGAATAGACATTGCGCTCGAAAATTTAAATGTATCATATTCACTCCACAACGATATTAAATTAAGACGCCGAAATAGCATACTGGCGTGTACTCTATCGAGTTACAAGGGCCATGTGTGACTTGCCTTGTTGTAACACTACCAAGCCTATCTGTTTGTTGTAAAAATTACGATACTGATAATTAGTAATACGAGGATGTGACAAGAAATTCCATTTGTTCGCTTATAAATAAGGACGACGTGTTGAGAATCGCACCTTGAATATCCCGTCCGAACACGGCAATAGAAATTTACGGTGTATAAAATACCGTTGAACTGAAGTGAATAGCGCATCACAAATCAGTATTAATTGTTACCAGCCTGTACGATGGATACTCTGGTCTATGCAAACGATCGGAGGGCTATTTTTGTTGATCAGATGCGAGCTTCCTTTAGCCTTCAGCTTCCCTAAAATTGTCTTCAGTATAATGGCTACGCAGATATCCGATACTATGCGTTTGTATATGCATGACGTGTCTGTGCAAGTAAACTATCCTTGTTCAAATCATTTTTGTATGTGTTTACCAGAACTTTGAAGAATGAACTCAAATCCACCAACCGATTCATTCTTTGTGGTGCAATCCGTTCTATTCATATCTTCCTATTGAAAGGATACTATACAAATGTATGACACAATATATGAAGTGTAACTGTCTGGTTCAATTTTTAGTATGCACTCATGTCACTACTTTGTACTAATATCGAGAAGAATCGAAACTAGTCCTTCATATACGATATCAATCGTTGTGGGATCGCGGACGAACAAACCAATGATGCTGCTATCATATTCCGAGCAGAGTGCCCGCAGCATTTCATGTTATCGCAAAGTTGAGCTAAATGTCCAATTTTGTATTCTATATCTCGGTACGTGCAGACTAGATTCGAAAGAATCGATATCTGATAAAGTAAGATTCGAAGTGTGTTTGGTGAAATTTGCTCAGGTTCCTTTCCCAGAAGGATATGTCTGTTCTTTTCATACAGATATTGCAGTCTCATGTATTTGCATATATAAATTATAATAGGTCGATACAAATGTGCATTTATTTAATATTTCTCAGTAAAAGTACACGATTCTCGTCCAAATCGCCAGTAGCGGATGATCTCAAACAGACATATCCCTCATCAGAGCACTATATAGTGGGTCACTGCGCCCGTAACTGACAAAGAACACTTCCAACGACACATGCGAAACCTCAATCAGCGCGATCCGCATTGCTTCACATATCCACTCCGGTTTATTACCAAAGACACCACCGCCTATGGCCGTTAAGTACACACGTGGACACCCAGTCTTTTCGTAGTTCTCTACGGCAATTAATAGGGTCAGTCTGTAAGCAGCTCCCAATATCACCATCGCAAAGTCTTTCCAATAGTTGGATCGTCTCAGATTACTGTGATATGCGATGGGGATGGCACTACACAGTGCCAGTGTGCACGTGTGATCACTGTTGACTACTTGTGTGCCCCAGTGGACTCCAATACTCATGTATTTCTGATAATCTGAAGATCCTGAAGGAGAAGTAACAATGAGTTTCCTTATTTGTCTCAGCGAATCCTCATCTTTGATAAACAGATACCCATTCATGCATGTATAATTGATGCGCGAGCCCACGTCGGATACACTGTGATCGAAGGCCCTCAACAGATCTGAACCACAATTAATCTGAGTTTTGATTTGTCCCTGACCAGTACCGGTCTCAAGCGTGCATGTACCATCTACCTTTGTATTGTCGGATACAACATTAGCGAAGTAGTTCCTGAAGAGTGTACCATAAGGTGTTTGCATAGCACACACTGGCCCTTGGGTGCGATCATAGTAGTAGATAGATATGCCGTCAGTTGGAGTAGTATCAGGATCTGCCATTTCCAACAGGTTGAACTGCGAAGCGACTTGCACCACTGCGTCGTTAGATTGTTTCGGGTTGGAGAAGATATTGTTTATGTTGGCAACTATCTCCACGCATTTGATCCGACGAGTTTTTGTGATCGTAGTATTAGATTCAACGAACCAGCGCGTTCTGCTGCTCTTGCCGACCAAGCTTGCGGTGCTTTCGCTTCTCAGCCGTCTCATCACTTCATCTATTGTCGGTGTTTCTAATCGGCCTATCTGGAATTTGCCGGTGGGAACTATAATGTGACTATAAGCTTTCGCGTCCGTTTGCACCTTTATTTTTACTTCAGGACTATTGATGTCCTCTTCTGTGAAGCCAAAGACATCTTTAAACCATTTAACCATATCGATCAACACACACTGGACTCTGGAGTGGCTTGCTATGTATATCTATGTGCGTGTAATGCAATTATCTAAACCGCCTCATATTTGACAGATCTGCGATTATTGACACTGCCAGAAGTGGATGTAAATATATCTGGCTCAGATCCTCGAACGATTCAGAGGCTCATTTCATTTTAATATTTATCAATAAATATATTTTTAAAAAAAAAAACAAATAAAAACATACATATGGATTGCAAATTTTAAATATGTAAATATTTAAATAAATACATATATGGCTATTAAAAATAATCCAAAATCAGTGGCTTCGAGTATTTTTCTCAGTTCCATTCCACTTTCGGCTTTCCAAAATTTCAGCCTTCACTCTGTCCATAAATAATATTGTCATAAAATAAATACTCCAGAGCCTCCTGAAATAATGAATAATCCAATAATCACACGCTGTCAGCTGTCCAGCATCATTTTTAAATGTTTTTGTTAAAAAAAGCAAACCCCAATGAAAATTGTATTTTCTATATTTTCATAGATTTTTACGGAATATGTAGTAAAATATTAAGTATTTCTAAATATACGGATTTATGAATAAATTGTAAAAACTAAGTACGTAAATATTTGGCTCGAAACGATCTCTTTCATATTTTCAGTTTTAATTTTATATCTGACATCATGCGGAATAAATGTATTTACGAGTATTTATGTAGATACTGAATTTAATATTTACATATCCAAATACGGGATAAATATAAATGTGTGTAAATTGTCAATTTAGAAGGCTCTGTGTGTAAATTATTATATAAACGACATATTTTTATTTAAAAATACCCTGAAATACTGTTTCATTTAATCGGCTTTGGAAATACCAACATCAAGCGCGCTATTGCAAAATTCCAATCAGAACTAGATTATTAGTAAATAGCCTAGATTTCAATTGGTTGCGATTTGGGTTTTTTGAAACAAAAAATACAAAAAAAACAAACAATGTGAAGCCTAGGCTTTGCAAAACATTCACATTAATAATTATAATATGTGTAGTATTAGTATTTATTTAGTTGTGTAGAGAGTGGGTGAAGTTGAAGCCTGGATAACTTTGTATTGTGTTATGTATTATTGACATGATCTGTTTAATGGATGTTAGCCAAACTACCCGGTTTTTAATTATCAACAAAATCCAACACAACCATCCCGTACGATGTCTCCCAATTCCAATACCTATTGTGTTCGTCGTTTGAATGTCACAGACATTCACAGACATTTTGACTTGCAGTACTCGCTGCGTTCGTCGGCCAGAGTTAAGTACACGTGGTGCTGTATTAGCTGGTCCCATCGATGTCAATAGTCAAATCGTTTGTACAATTCATACAGATACAATATACAACACATTCTACAGTATTTTAACGAGCTTTTCAGGCTGTGCTACTGAGCAGGAACGATTTGTGGATGTAATCCATCACATCCAGGTGTGAATTGTAAGTTACATCTATTACTTACATCTAGAAAATTAGTTCATATGATTCGTTTCTTCAGAATAATTGGTTTAATTAGGAAAGGTACACGCAAATCATATCTGAGACGCTTAGCCTTTATCATTTGGACTGCTGCACGCATAGTCTGTTTAATTTGGGCTGGTGAACCCCTTAATCTGTTAAATTTGGACTGCTACACACATAGTCTGTTTAATTAGGACTTGTTCACCCTTAATCTGCTTAATTAGGACTGGCGCACCCTTAATCTGTTCAATTAGGACTGGTACACGCTGATGACATCTGTGCCGTCCGTCAATCCATTCACCAGCACTACATTGTTCAACCCCTCGGTGAGTTCGTTGACTAGTGTGAGATAGCCACTGGGATTGATAGCGGACTCGTCCGTCGGCACCTACACCGCAGAGTTGTAGATAGAACATTATTGTAGGGTTTAGGGTGAATGAGGGTCATAGTAATCAGTCCATCTTGACTGCTCTCTATTCGCAAAAGGTATCAAACAATATATGCAGAAGTATATACATACATATACAAAATGTGGCATACACTCATGTACGTGTGCGTATGCGTGTACACATACACATACACACACACACACACATATATATATCGCATTGCTTACCGGGAGATTCATAATGACCAGACGAGCGTTACTGCTTTCTGTGTGCATGGCCTGTTTGAGCCCTGGTGCGGTGAAGAGGTTCTTCTTTTGTTTGCCGTCGCTACTGGTCTTACCACTTTCTTGGGATGTCCGGGAGGTTTCACGCATGGGCACTTCGACGCCTTCCTCCGGGATGTGTTCACTATTGATTTCAGAGGAAGGACATTGGAGACAAATTGTCTTTTACACAGAGAGTTAAATTTAACGATAAAATTTAAATAACACGAAGGTATATTCTCGCTGTACATTCGAGGTGGTAGGATTTGGTAGGGGTGCGATAGACGACACTGTTTTAGAGCGGCACTACATACTACGACACAACTGACGTCCATCACCATTGAGCCACACGCCAAGCGCAGACACTTTGAGCTAAATGCCATTTGGATTAATCATTAATACACGATATATGAATACATATATATATATAAATACATGACATGAACGCAGGGTATCTATAAATAGCTCATAAAGATATCTATAAATAGCTTATAAGGGTTTCTACAAATACCTCGCAAGATCCGCGAATGTGTCCGTACACAAACAACAACGACGACAACCCCACACCAAACGCATCAACACACAGTGCACGCACACGTGCACCTCCAACACATCACCTACCCCTCTGCCAGCTTGTTCGTGCTAAACCCCTTGGAGGTCCGGGCAGCTAAAGCCTCGGCGGCTTTTCTCAGCCGCGAGAAGGCTCTGAGGCGACTGGTAGATCCCTTTGCGTTGTCGTACGATGCAGTGCTTTTACGACTGTTCTCTGTGGCATCGTGTGTGTGTGTGTTGGAGTGGCTGGAGTCCGTGCTCGTGACGGTGTTGGCCCGGGTGCGTACGGGTGAGCTGGGTGTACTGGCGCTGGCGTCGTAGAAGTGCGGTACTATTCCTTCGACAATGGGCTCGGTGGTGATATCCTTACCTACCAGAAGAGCCTCGGACGACATGCTGAGTCGTAAACTCTCCTTGCGTTTGTCTTTTATTACCTGTAGTGCGGGGTACAAGGGGTGAAGAGGGGCGCGTCAGGTGCTGTAGAGGGTGCACTGTGTCGTAAATTCTCTTTGCGGGTGTCGTTTACTACCTACTACTGGCGATACAACGGGTGAGAATGGATACGCAACGTGGTGTGAAGAATTTACTGTATCGCAAACTCTCGCTACAGATATATATAACTGACATACATAACTATATTGACATATAGAACAATTGGACGTATATATCTACATTGACATTCATAACAATAGATGTATATAACCATTTTGACATATATATGTCAATACAGTTATATATCCATAGATATATTTTTTCGACATATATATCTAACATTTTGGAATGTATCATAACTATATATATACAAAATGACACACACACACACACACACACACACACACACACACACACACATATATATATATATATATATATATATATATATCATTTTGACATATGCAACTGTCTTGACATCTAAGTTAGCCTAGGGTGCACTCACCTGTGGGTCTGATTCGCCAGATGCCATGTGGTCTGTTCTCTGCGTCCTTCGTTCGCTTGATTTCAGGTCAATCTCCTCCAACGAGTCTTTCCCGTACTCGGTCCTCTTAGAGTCAGTGTGTGCATGTGTATTGTGTGGTGGTGCCTGTGCTTGTGTTTGTGCTTGTGTAGGTATATCTATATCTGAGCGTGTCTGTGTCTGTATCTGTGGAGTATTGGGTGGCAATCTCTGCCTTTCTCCCTTGGTATTACTTTTGTCGTCCGTTGCATCGCTACGCTTCACTTCCGCAGGACTTACACGGTAACGGGAGCCCGGGGTTGTTTTGCCCAGGTACGATTGAGGTTTCCTACTGTCATTGTTGCTGTCTGTGATATCCGCACTGGTTAAAAACCAGATTTAGGCAAGAAAAAAAAATTGAAGTTTAGCCAAAAGTTACTATGATCCGTGGTAAACTTGTGCGTTTAATGGGCAATGGCGATGGGGAGAAGTAAACACAGAGTCATGAAAATGACTACACATACACTTGATCAAATAAATAATACAAGGAGAAGTAAACATGGGGTCACAAATGACTACAACATACACTTTAAAATCCGAGTAAAGAACAATATCACAAACAAATACATACAGTGCGCACAAGCAAAGGACGTATACACAAACAAATATATATAAAGTCTGCACGCTTCCTGGCATACCCTATGTACAGTCAGTTAATATTAGTATAGTAAACTTCCTATAATACGGAGCTACGACTCCAAATAAGTTTACTCAACTATTGGGACATTACAAGTACATTAATAACTAAACAGGACTCATACACACAAATAGACACAACGGCACTCGTATCCACCGACAGGCGATCCCTGCAGCGCACGCACCTATGGTAGCGCTTGGCCGAAATGCTCGTGTCTACATCCAACGTGCTGTCGTCGCTGTCATCTCCCAGAAGAAACCCTTGGCTCTTGCTTTCTTCTGGAGGCGCTATACTAATGCCTGTGGGTTAGGGTTAAGTTTAAGGAAATGAGGTTGGTGTGTGGAACTAGTTGGCATGTGGTGAAAGCGGGATAAACTTAATAATAATACATACATACATACGTACATATACATACGTACATACATACATACATACATTACATATATATATATATATATATATACGTGCGAGGGTACTTTTCTGCACTACTCACCTTTCCAAAGGCCTTCTATTGACTGCTTCAATGGCCCGGCAGTATCTGTGTCACCCGCAGTCTTAGTGTATGCGCTTCGCTGCCCTGAACTACTCTGCTGTCCACTGGGAACACTTGATGGCGATGAGCCCATTGGCACACCCGTCAGCTGATCCACACACGACGGGAACATTGAGGTGCCACCCCTCCTGCAGAAGGCAAGGTATCCATGCAAGGTGAGGGGTGTGTAGGTAGTTTTGTGCCCGCATTTATATATATATGTGTGTGTGTGTTAGAGTGGACCGCCCTCTTCAATGTAGGTTAAAGTGTCATTGTTTCAAAGTAATAAACATACTATTGCTTTCTATATCTAAACAACTACACACTCGTGCCGGGCAACATAAACAATCAGGTTCGTACCTTCACACACGCATACACATGCGCCTGTGTCTTGATTTTCGTCTTGCGATAGCAACGCACCAATGAGAGATCGCATGAAGTAACACACATCTACTTCTGAGTACATCGAGTAGGTGTGTCGGTTATGTCCGCATGCGTGTTGAGAGGTGTATATGTGTGTCTTGCTAGTATGTGCGGGTACACCATATGCTTGTTTGTATATCTGGCATGAACGTTGTTTACGAACGCAATTGAGACAAGCAAGGTGCTAGCCGTTTCTCAGTATACTCACCATTACACCTACCTACATTACGTACCTAAAGGTACACACACCACTCAGACTCAACTTGAACTAAAAAATGATACATCATAACGAAGCGGGCACGATACTCAAAAGCATGCCTATGCCTGGTGTGGTAGGCAAACGACACGCCTTGATCGCTATATATATATATATAATATATATATAGTGTGACCCAGAATACTCACCCTCTGAGCCGCATGGCGGCAGCATTGCTCTGATTGCGGGCGATAGTCATCTGATTTGTGAAGGGATTGAGTTCTTCGGTAGTAATTTCGATCACTTTCACCTCGGCTTTGATTCTAAATATATCAATAAGAAATAGTGAGACGAAGGCCCCACAGAGTGAGTCTAATCCAGTCTGTAGCTATGACACCCACCACCACGTGGAGAAACAAATACAATACACACACATACCAACCTCTAATCAGCTACACATACTAACCTCAAATAAATCAGCTACACATACTCGCGCACCCACATACCTGAGTTCTCTCAGAAACGCTCTGAGCTGCTGTTCAATCAGAACCGAATTGGCGGTGACGTCGGCCACCGTGAACAGGCGCAGCTTACAGCCCTTCCAGGACTTGTGCTGCGTCAAGAGGAAGGACACCAGCAATAGCATACCCCCCTCTTGCAGTACCCACCACAGGTCCATTGTACCCGTAACCTGGGTGAAGGGCGTGCAAAAACAATACAGGACAAAACAGAACAGCCGGGGATGAGACGTGGTCCGGGTATGACAGAGGGCAAAAAGAAACCCAACCCAAAAGAAACGGGACGCTGTCCAAAAATGGGAGTGTAGTGCTGTGTCATAGCCTTCATACAAATGGCTGATTTAGGGTTTTGGGGTTTTAGGGTTCTAGGGTTTAAGGAGAGTGTAGGGATGGGTGTGTGATTGCTTTCCTTACGTACCAATGACTAGTTTAAGGGTATTAGAGATTTAGGAGAGTGTAGATCTCGGTGAGTCAGCCTGTTTTGCAATAACTGGTTTAGGTTTTTAGAGGTATGGGCATTTAAAGCACAACGTACCGCCAACTCTGTACAAGTACTTCAAAGTACGTGACCTGTGATATTGTCACGCTGAGTATGCACAGGCACAGGTAGACCCTAAACCCGTACACTCTAAAGCCCTACAACCCTAAAACTCACATTGTAAGGACACCAAAGGTGCCGAACCCATGACTAGAATACTATACTATAGGCCCAACCCAACCCTTACACGCTCCAATCATCTGTCATGTAGGTAGAGACAGGATACTGGCTGCTTCACACCCACATATAACATACAACATATAACATACCCTCTCCGATGGCTCGGGGAAGCTGTTACCGTGTTTGAGGAAGATGCATGCACGGGACGACGCGCGAGTCAGAGACACCAGACTGACTACGTAGCTGGCTTTAGCCGGAGTGTTGAGTCTAGGCCAACCTATAGTAGGTAGGCAGGTAGGCAGGATTAGTGGAGGTAGGTGTAGCTGGGTTTGGGAGTAGGCTTGACAGGGACGAGAGACCGCAGATTGATCACGAAACTGCCCGGTGGGTGGAATGTATTCATACGCTTGCATACACACATATATGTAAATATACCTACATACATAGAAATGACAGATATATACATATGCATAAATATATACATATATGCATAAATACGCACGTATATAGGTACATACATGCATAGATGTACACATACATACATACATATTTGCATACATAAATACATAAATACATACAATATCTATCTATATATATATATATATATATATATATATATATATATAAATATAATAGCCACGTACAATCACGCCATTCCATTAGTAGATTTCAACAATCAGCATTATATACCTTAACAGCAAGACTATATAGATCACGCACTTACCAGCAATGATGGTGTTGGGACGCAATGAACCTACGCCAGCTGTTTGTATGAGAATGTTGGCGCCCACTTCAGTGTCTTTGGCCACAACCACTTCAGCTAAGCCATTGATCTTGGAATCCTGCATGGCACCCTGCAGCAATACCTAAAGACAGATATAACCAGCGGAGATTAGAATCGTATGTTAATTATACACATATACGAATAGTATATATATATATACATATATAAATATATAGTTCAAAGTAGCACGTTAAGACATCCTACCTTTCTTCTCATGGCGGCCAAGAAGCGTTCCTGGGTGTGTAAGCCATAGTCTCGCTTGAGGACATTACCAACCATGATGAAGATATCTTTAGCCGAACCCTTAGCCAGCATATATAGGAAGGACAACAACGTCTTCTCAAACTGCATGGCGGGATAAGAATAGAGAAGGAGTTGGGGTAAAAAGAGATCCGCATGTTTAAAAACATAATGGTGTTATGTGGGTGGTTGCCATGACAAATCCGTGCTGCGATGAGATAAAAAAATAACTCGTACGTATATATACATGTATATATTGATATCCAACATACCGAGGAGAGTGAATCGTCAGCTGTGTCCATTGACACCAGTACTAGGAACCTTGGTACCCATGATTTGGTTCTGTTGTACTTGAAGTCGTCTGGTATCTCGTGCAGTTGTCGTGCTAAGAAGTTGTCTAGTCCCGTGAGTTGGTTGAGCATCGTATTTGTTCTCCTAATCGATGACCTGTGTTGGTCAGAGAAGTGCATTAGATGGGCATATATAATCCAGGATATATTGATTCAGTGTATATGTATGTGTATATATGTGTAATCCAGTATACGTATAACTGTTCGGGCTGTTCATAACGTACTATCTCTTGGCATAAATGTGTAGCCCGTCATATAACTGTACCTGATGTATTACAGATATTCTTTAGAAAATTGCGACAATCAGTTCACCATTCCGCCAACACCGCCCACCCCCTTGCGTCTATTTAGGACCGAACTTCGCCCTGAACTTTAAAACTCTAAACCCTGGAACAACTGTTCCGCTGTGTAGGGCAGCGACAGAAACCCTGATACAGAACACACACACACACAGTACCTGCGTTGGCTGTTGTTGTCTTCCTCTATTTTGCCTAGCATTTGGGCTGGGATGTCCATGTCTGATCCAAGTATGATGTTACCTACCGCATCACGCGCCCTAGCATTCCGAGCCTCGGCAAGCTTCAACATCATGATGTACTTAGACACCACCTGCAATGGAGAGGTGTGTGGGGGGTGTAGTGTATGAGCATCAAGGCGAGATATAACACCAGCATGGAATCAGACACCATCTACAACGAATATATATATATATATATATATATATATATATATATATATCCATATACAGGACAGCCGTGCCTATCCCCCCGTACATACCTCCTGCTGTTCCATCGAGATCAGTGCCTTTGTGGCCAGGTGTAGCTGCATGCTCTGTAATCCTGATCCCCATATCTCTGTGTTAACGCGGTATTCGATGTAGAAGGCCAACAGCACACACAGCACCACTGACACCAGCGCAGCTATCCAGTTGAGCGCAAACATCAACGCGAAACAGCACACCGTCCCCGCGAGAGCGGTGATGTACGGGTGGTAGTATCTACATGTGAGGTGTAGGTATGCTTGTAGGTAAATATGTAGGTAAGCGTGTAGGTATATGTGTAGGCAAGTGTGTGTTTGTGTGTCTGTGCGTATGTCACAGTATAGCTATCCAGTTGAGCGCAAACATCAATGCGAAACAGCACACGGTTCCCGCAAGAGTGGTGACCTACGGGTGGTAGTATCTACATAGGAGGTATAAGTAAGCGTGTAGGTAAGCTTGTAGGCAAATATGTAGGTAAGCGGTGATGTACGGGTGGTAGTATTTACATAGAAGGTGTAGGTAAGTGTGTAGGGAGGTTTGTTTGTGTATATATGTGCATGCTGCAGTATGCATCTGTGGGTGGTTTGTGTGTGCGTATAAAGAATATATGTGTAAAGTGTCAAGTCAAGTGCTAGCTGTCGGGTGTCAGATGTTAACTGCAACGTGTCACGTATGGAGAATGGACTATCAAATAAAAGTGTCCCCTGTCAAGGACTTCACGTGCCAATTAGTACGTGGAGATGTGAACCCTAAACCCTAAAAACTATAAACCCTAAAACTATAAACCCTAAAACCCCTAAAACAAAAGTGCGGTTCTTGAATTCAAGTCGGATGCCAAGTGAGAAATATCGAGTGTCAGGTGTCAAGTATCAAGTGGTGATACGACAGTTGCTTACTTGAAACCGGGTCGCCACGAGGGACTCTTCAACACGGAGAGGAGAAAGCAGGTGAAGTTAACCGTGGCATAGCTCAGCAGAAACATCATCCTGTGAGGTAGGTAAATATACATGATTTATATAACAATAAATAAATATACACATAAGCACATAAGCAGACACATAAATATATATATATATATATATATATATGTATTAATATATATATATATATATATACCAATATAAATATACCAATATAAATATGTACATATACACTTCTACAAGGTACATATTGAATACAAAATGTTTGATAGAGAACTACTACGAATATAGTAAAACTTATATGACACTTTGTTTTCGACAGTCTTGGCCATATCTAATCTGGTGGCAAAAGGAAAACAGACACCACAGTTTACACAACACTTACGTTACGATTGTCGCCACAATGTCCAGATTTGTCGCAAACACAAAAGGTAGTGCTATCAGTAAACACAGCACGGTGGCACGTGCAGGGAAGCCATCCGCTCGTTTGTTTTGTAAGCCTGTGAAAGGAGAAGTGAAAAATAAGCGACTTAATAGACATATATATCTATATATATAAACAAGCGGCTTGATTAATATATATATATATATATATATATATATATGTATATATAATATACATATTAACATATACATAAACCATACCAAGCACAGTTAAGATGGGTATCACCCCATCCTCAGCCAAACTTGCGAACACCTTCGGCGCGGTGGAGAGTAGTTGGATGGCTGCCCCTATACCCACTGTCAACAGACCACTGATGATGAGAAACGATCCGATTGTGTGAGTGTGTCAGCTACGACAGAACGACAATCACTAAGACATTCGTTAGAGATAGACATAGGCATCTGTGATGAGGACAATAGCTATACACGTCATATAAAAGTACATATCTCTTATCCTACCACTACAGCATTACATACTATATCACTACACAAATTGACCAATGGTTCTATATATATATATATATATATAAACATATACAAAACACCGATTGACCAACAATTCCAAATATATATACATAATACCAATTAAACAATGTTTACATATATACGAAACCCCTAAAACCCTATTCAACTACAACATCCCTTACCATATTGCTAGGTAGCGCGTGGGCCATGCGACGTAACAGAAGAGCAACAGAAAGTCTTTGAGCAGTTGACGCTCAGCCACCGCCGCCAACAGACAGAAGATCATTATGTACAGACACGTAGATGTCAGAATGGCCGAGAACGCTCCTGTATTAGGGTGACGTTGTACATGTATATGGGTTATGCCTAAGTTTTATTTGGGTTATATTGGGGTGACGTTGTACATGTATTTGGGTTATGTTTAGGTTATATTCGGGATATATTTAATTGTCGTTGTATATGTATCTGGGTCATGTTTAGGTTTTATTCGGGTTATATTGGGGTGACGTTGTACATGTAATTGGGTTATGTTTAGGTTTTATTCGAGATATATTTCATTGTCGTTGTATATGTATCTGGGTCATGTTTCGGTTTCTCGTTGTACATGAATTTGGGTATTAGTTGCGAGTTGACAGTTGCAAGTATATATTGATATGTAAATATAATATATATATATGGAATACGAGACTTACAAACAAGTATGTATTGGTATCATAACATTATATATATGTATGAGATATGAATTTCATAAACATCATATATATGTTATGAATGTGGGATTTTCAACTGAATGGGCTTAGTGGTCAGAATATCAGTTAGTACAGACCCAGCCAGCATAAAATGGCCGAAAATGCAACTGAATTTGGCAATTTGGGGTTCAATTCTGAAGTTGGAATCCTGAAATTTACATGTTGAGATATCACTCACATATTCACATATTTGCACGAGATATGGGATTTTTAAACGTACACAAACACATAGACACACACTCAGGCAGACATTCTCGGAACACTGGGAACATACACATTGACGAGCACCAATGCAACACCCCACACACACACCCGCTTGTTCACTCATATAGCAATGAGTTTTAGAGGGTTTACTATATACACGCGCACACAAACTCTTATACATACTATTGCGATTTAGGGTTTTTAGCCCACACATTACACACTCGCACACACACCTTTAGGAATAGATGAGGAAGGTGATGACACCACACACACACGCACACACACTCATACACACCATTGGGTTTGAGGAATTCACCCCAAACACGCACGCACACACACTCGCATACACACCTTTGGGTTTTAGGGTTTTACCACACACATTCTCGCACACACACCTTTGGGAATGGATGAGGAGGGTGTCCTCAGTCCGTTGGCATTGTTCGCTCCCATAAAGATACCCAAAAAACACGGGAACAGATAGGACAGAGCCGTTTGCCATACGAAACCTTCGCTGAAGTCTGGCATAAGGTTGTCACTCATGGTCTCACTGCTTAAACCGGTGACCATCCCTGGTTGATGATGGTAATGATGGTGGTGAGATCAGAATCATAGTCACGTTCTTGTACTATATAAATATATATATATATATATATATATATCAATACCACTCAGATCAAGGCTATCTACAACAATTCTACCTACGAGAGAGCTACTGATAAGTGTGCCTTACCCAATGCAGTTTCGTTGAACCTTGGTACGTACACTGGCCCTGTTTGCCACCCATCAGAGGAAGCGAACAATCCGACAAACGATGACGCATAAGCCAACAGCACAACCTATGGAGAGTGAGGATTAACATATATGGTTCATTAGGCTCAGCCTTAGTGTCAGGACAGATGGGCATCTGATGGGGGACTCCAGTGCAATGTATTGGTAATTGAAAAGATAGAGAGAGAGTAGCCTGGGCCTATGGAACGGAAATCTAGACGGACGCTTGGTGGTAAGTATATAGGGGCAGGCTGGTATGATACCAAACTCATTATGTAAGTTAGAGACCCACCTAGCCTTTAAACTCTAAACCCTAGAACAAGTCTTGACCCTCTGCTGATATCCATGGGGTTTAGGTAAAACCCTAGACCCTAAATGACCTCATAGCACTGGCTAGGGCACGGAACTAACGTAAATTAACACTTAGTTGAAGTCAGGACATAATTAAAGTAAAACTACAATTATATACAGCATTTCAACGTATGTCAACAACGAAACCCTAAACGCATTGATTCATGCACAAGTTAAGAAAGGAGACGTTTAATCACGCCTTCGTGAGAAACACATACCCCTAGAATAGCCAAGCCCACCCAGTTTTGGATCTTATCACCCGCAAACAATGTCACGGCAACTGACAGTAGTCCGATGATACCAAACATAATTTGGTCGCCATAGGCAGAGGGTAAGAGAGAGTCTCCGCTTTCAAAGTATATCACAGCTGTTATTCCCTCAGTGAAACCCTGTGAGGTGTGTGACGAGGTAGGGTTTAGGGTTTCAATAATACGCATGTGGTTGTATCGCGATTTGTTGACTAGACTTGTTGGCAACTACCGGTCGTCTGGCAAATGTATCTAGGAATAAGATACGTACTATGATGCAACGGCTTATGTATTCAACTACGGGCCATAAGTAGCACGCATACGCAACAGATGCATGCATGCATGTCTGGATGCAGATGACGAGATACACTGAAGTTTCCGCAAAGATACGTAGAGCTTACTCAGCTGATCATGTGTTCTTGAGTTTCGCATACCTATCTATCACCAGAAGTACACACATACGTACACACACACATCTATACATATAAGCCGATACCCTCACAAACTGACGTAATGACGTGTATACAAAAGAAAAAGAAAAGAAAAACACACAACCACAAATCCCCACCCCCACCCCGGCCCCATGAATGGCAGGTCTATAGCAACACATGCAGAACTGAAGGACTTCCCTACGACACACAGATATACAGTGACTATACCCAATAACTTACAATGATTTCGACCGTTGACATGATGGTTACGCCTAAGGCGTAGATGACCGAGACGCTCCCGCCTATACTTGGACCTGCAAGGCATTGAGTGATATGATATAGCAAGATAGTAAGCTCAAGGGTAGATGGAAATGTAGATTGAGATATAGATGTAGATGTCGATGTAGATATAGATAATATATATACATACATACATACATATACATATACATATATATATATATGTACATATATATATTAAACCCTAAACCATAAACCTTAAAAATATGTGGCTATATCCATCCATCCATATATATATATATCCATCCCATATATATATATATATATATATATATATATATATATATATATATATATATATATATATATATATATATATATATATATATATATATATATATATATATATATATATATATATATATCTGTACCTGTATCTGTATATATATACATATATATATATATATATATATATATATATATATATATATATATATATATATATACAGATAAATATATATATGTATATATAAATATATATATATATATATATATATATATATATATATATATATATATATATATATATATATATATATATATATATATATATATATATATATATATATATGTATCTGTATATATATATTAAACCTAACCCTTAAAAATATGTGCCTATATCCATCTTACAGATACAGTAAATACTTCTCCATCCTGAACACTCACTAAGGTACCTAAATTTCGAGTCACCAGAAAGTAGACCCCATTTGGTCCGTCCGGCGCCATAGCTCCGTTTGTACTCAGCGCGGACACCGATGCCGCAGTTAAACTCACAATCAGAGCAGACCCCAAAGTCATTCCAAGGGCCAGGATAAGCCCAGCCTGCCCAGTGATTATACCAAAGCGGATGAAAATCAGGGCTCCCCTGGATTGATAATAGTAGACGATTAACGGGGAGAAACAGTGAGCAAGTTGATGAGAAGGAACGAGCGAGTGCGCGTGTGTTTCAGGTCGCGCAGGCAAGGCGGTGCCTATCGCAATAGTAGACAATAAACGAGGAACTGTAATGCCCGATTGTGGTGCCCAGCGCAAGGATCTGCGACGCCAAGACACCTTAGGATATACATTTGTTAACAAAAGTGTAGTACAAGTGGTGTGTTATTGGGTCTGAGCTAAACCTTAAACCCTCAGTTCAATCCCGTGCACCGGCGCGGAGATTTGACTTGTTTGTCTCGTGGAGATGCTAAACTGAACGGAATTCAGGGCGGGTGTATTGTATCAAAATCGAGCAACAGTAGAAATTGGCGGAATCCTGGCCCAGAAATATGGCTTAAATTGTAATTCGTGGTCAAATCACTTCGCCGATTTGATGACTAATCTATTAGCTTAATCTATTAGCTTAACTCGTGTAGAATACTTAAGAGTTTTAAGCTTTAGGGTTAGGAGTTAGACCCTAAACCCTAACACCCTAATCGTCTACCAATAGCACACTTGGGCCCACAAAAGAACCATAGATATCCCGAAAAATAGTGGGTAAAACACGGATAAAATCAGACTCTTAGTCGGTAGCTATGTTTTCCATATTGCACAGGAACTGTATCTATTTACAGCACACGTAGAGACACAGTCATTATGACACACCAGGACACGTCACACAGCTATGTAGGTCTCCTCGAGAGACACGCGCCCACTTACCTACAGCGTGTACCTACAGCGTGTACCTACAGCAGGTACCTACTCAAGAAACTATTCTCATTAGGCGGATATAACCTAGTACAAATAACACAGGACTATACATCGAACTACCACCAGTGAATATGCGCTTGTACAAGGCCCAAAAGGTGACCAGCGGACGATGCACCTGGTGTGCTACAACCACCGGCGAACCATATAAGAACGGCGCAAGATTTTACTAGAACACACGCTTCATAACTTGATCTATTTATAGAACAACTAAGGTGTGAAAAGCTACCTACCGCACTCCCCTACACGTGGACACGAACGCGTTCAACAAAATACATTCCATGTGTGCTACAACGAATGGCCCAACAATATATATATAGCACACGAGCCATCCATCTACAGCGTACATACCCGTCATAGCACACAATCTACTTATAGCACATGCTAGCCCGATGAGTTTACCTACCACATCGCACTGCACGTGGGCATGTACGTGCCTACGAAGGTGCCCACTAGATTGTCCTCTTCATAGTCGGCGTCTGCGTCATACATTGCGATCATTGATTCTTTGGGGTCATCCCCTCCATTGTCATGGGCGCTGAATGTGTTGCTTTTGACCGTCGCCTGTATAAGAATACTACTTGCGTAAGGTGTGGATAGGGATGGACTATACAGACCCCATTGATCTTTCTCTCACTCTCTGCACGAGGTAGGTAACAGCCCCTTACGAGGTAGATAAGCCACATACGCACAGGCTGCAGCATTCGGTGCCGAGTGGTGTACGCATCACACCCATACACAAGAACGAGCCAGTTCATAGCACACGAAAAGTAAAGTGCACACAGACACACAGTACAAGCAGATTAGTCGGCGCAGCACATACAGACGGACATGACATCCGCGTGACATGTAGGTACATCTCACTGATACTGCACTGAACGCCATCTTGTAGTCGCACTAGGTGGTATATAGGGACAGAGGTGCCAGGGTTTTCGAAGTTCTGTGCGCTAGGGTTTGAGGGTTCTGTGTGCTAGGGTTTTTAGGGTTCTGTCGGGTTTCAGTAGACCATAACAGACGCTGACACTTGCGACTGGGTGTGTTCGTGTGTGTGTGTAGGAGTGTATGGCGTGGATATCCCAATGCGGATACAAACGCATACATATCGATGCAGACGCCACTGTCAGCGTACACCCACGGTACATAATGGTGTATTGTGAAGCCTTATATAGGTATGTCTATATGTTTGTATGCGCATTCGGTTGCGTTCGGGTCAAAGCTGCTACATGAGACAATCAAAGCATTGTACTTGTTTTACAAACGTACAGGAAACAAGCTAAACCCCGGAGTGTGACTCTAACGGTTAAACGGTTCATACCTGATTCCTCCCAATGGTGCCCTGATTTCGCCCAATGGTATTCTGTGAGAAGACCTAATATGGTAGAACGGATTACAGCACAGATAACTTAGTTGGATTGGCAAACATACTTACTTACTACTATATTATACTTTACTATCCAATACTTTATTTTCCATTAAAACCCTCGATTTCTGAGTATGTTCGATGCGAAACGGGCGCAATCTGAACGGAGCAATAACGCCATCCACAACAGATCTAAGTAGGTTGAGAGAACAGATAGCATGACACTCATACCTGACAATATTCAGATAACCCCTCTTTCGAGTGACGACAGCCTAAAAAGGCCCCTATATATACATAAAAACTTAAAAATACGCTAATCTAATAGACTATAAAATAGTATCAACCACACCTTGTCACGTACGCACCACTGTTTCTCACAAAGCGCCAGCGCATACTTGTGTACATGTATCGTACTTATTCTCTGCTACTCGTACTGATGTGTGATAGGCAAGTAGGAACAGTATATATATATATATATTTATATATATATATATATATATATATATATATATATATATATATATATATATATATATATATATACATATATATATACATAAATATTCAGATGCGTTTATATATATATATGCGTATATACAAACTCTATATATGTGTACATTCATGAAATATATATATATATATGGGGGGGAGGGTTTGTGATATGCGCGTGCATATATATATAAATGCATCTGAATATTTTATATAAAATATGTAATAATATACATATATATATATATATATAATATATACATATTACATATATATCAATAATAATATATAAAACATAAATATATATATAATATATATATATATATAATATATATGCATATTATATACACATAAACATTCTGATGCGTTTTATATATATATATGCATTATGGACAAACTCATATATATAATGTGTTTATCTATATAAACAATATATAATAATATATATATATATAATATATATATGTTGATGATGCGTGATGATGTGTATCCATACATATGGTTTATGCACATGCGGCATTATAATAGATGCGTTTATATATATATATTAATGTATGTAATATGTACATGCGTATATGCAACCAATGCATGCATATAATATGCATGCCATATGCAATATGCATTATATAATATATGTATTACATAATAATATGTTATTATATACATATTATAATAATAATAACCATATTAATAATAATATTATAATAATAATATGTACATATAATATATGTAATAACAATATAATATATTATATATAACAATTATATGTATTACATATATTATTAATTAATAATATTATTATGTATACAGCCATAATAATAATAATGTGCCATAATATAATATATATAATAACAATAATATTATACATATGTGTATGTAATATATTAATATAATAATAATACATATATATATATATATATATAATATGTATATAATATATATATATATGTATATACATATAATGTATATATATATATAATATGTATATATATTATATATGCAATAATATTACATATATATATATATATATATATATATATATATATACATGTTATATATATATAATATATATATATATATATATATATATATATATATATATATATATATATATATATATATATATATATATATATATAAATAATACACACACACACACGTATATATATATATATATATATATATATATGCAATTATGTATATTTCAAGCTATGCAAATATATCATAAAAATTTCATACCTCATACACCATTGCGCCTGGTGTTTCATTTAGGTACACTCCTGGCCTCTGATTGTTATTCACTGAACCCCTAACTTCCACCCCAGACCTCAGACATCCAAGGTGTTAGACCTTTCATTGTAGCTGAGTCGACTTGCTCGTGCTGCATCTTTGACCGTAAAACGGTTATTCATAGTGTATAGACGCGTCAAAGGTCATATACTGTTCGTATAAATGTTCTGGTATTCTATTTGTTGAAAGAAAGTGGGAAGTAAATACGAAGGGGAATTTTATAAGATTTTATAATTGATACACACATGTGTCAGTGTGATTCTCTTCTAGAAAGCTTGCATAAACTCAGTCTGTTAACTACTTATCTATATTCACACTAAATATAGTCATCGGGTAGTACTACCGTGGTACAATATTGAATTTTAATACTTTTCTTGTGTCGGTCCTGCAATCCTGCGACCTGCAAGAAGGCTGCATATGCCATACGACCCACAACTAAAATGCTAGATAACATTTGCTTATTTATTGTAGCATATTTACATACGCAATTTAAATTGCTCGAAGTCAAAACTCAAAACTACTTTTTTCTTCGTTTGTTTTAAAAAACAACACGACAGTCTCGGTCTCACGACTCAGTCACAAGCCCAAGGTCACACACCATGGATTCGCATTTGGCTGTCTTGCTCGCACCGAATTTTATTGGAGTGGATGAAAAGGGCGGGTATTAACCTTTTTAAATTTTATCACAATATAGGGTCCAGTCACAATAATACACTATCTGTGACGACTCTCAGTCGGGCGGTCGGACTAACTGACTATCAGATGTAGGTTTAAAATTGCGAGCTTATTCGTAGTCTGTGATGAGTCCGTAGCTCTGTGCCTGTGATTGCCTGGGGATTGCCGCTCTCTCTCTCTTTTAAAGTGAGTCGTGAGTCGGTGAGGCGTGAATCGTGAGTCGTGAATCGTGGCTCGTTTTGTTTAAAAAAAAAACCAAAATCGGTAACAACAAAATTCACACTTCAGTCTTCACAGTTCACACTCATCACAGTCTCGTAAATAAATAATAATGTCACAACAAGGGGACTCAAAAAAAGTCAAAAAAATGTCTAATATAGAAGGCTACGTATGCAAAAATGTAAAACTTAAAAGTGACTGCGTCAGCATTTCAGTGGACTCACTGTACTGCCCTTCACAGTGGTAGTGCAAGTGTACAGCTACACAGCTGCACTCTTGCAGACCCTGTACTCTGCACGGTCACCCTGCGGCAGGACTTCAGGCTGCACCGCTGCAGTCAGTGACTTAGTGCTGAGTTGCTGTCTTGGTAGAGTGCTGACACTGCTGAGAACTGCTGAGTGCTGACTTCTTATCCTTCTTGACCTGCAATCTGCAGTAGTTTTGCAGTATTTTTAACTGTTAAAAAAAATATCTGCAATTCTCATCGGTCAACACTCAACACAGTGAAGTGTTCAACAAGAAGAAGGCTCACAACTGACAACTTTTGTCGCAAATCTCAAACCTGAAGACTGGAGAGTGAAGTCACAACATGATGTATGTATATAAATATTATATATAATATATATTTGTTGGTGCTTTTCGTTGGGTTTTTGTTTAGCAACCGGATTTCCATAGTTTTTCTCGATTTCCAATTAGCGCACCTCCCCTATTTTAAAAAAAAAGATAGTCCGAGACAATTTACAATATATGTATCGCAGATCCGCAGCGGGCGCAGTCGAATCAGAATGTCGATCACGAGTTCACGACTTCACGTCATTTAATATTGTTGTCATACATAGCCTCCTTTAGAAAAAGAACATGTTGACAAAACAAGTAAAAACAATAGAATATTCCACACTCCACAGTACTCGTATTTTTCGTTTATTTTATTTTAAATGTTGTATGCAAAACATTAAACAGACAAACCAAGAGAAGCAACTCACAAAATCACAATCAGTCAACGGCACAACTTCACTACTTCATAAGAAGTCACGATTCATCGGCTTATCCGTAATTCCGTATCTCTTTTTGCCACACTCAACTTTTCAACACCAGAAGTTATATGAATATATACTATATATATATATATATATATATATATATATATATATATATATATACATATATATATATATATATACTATATATATACATATATACATATATATACCATATATATACCATATATATATATATATATATATATATATATATATATATATATACATATATATATATATATATATATATATATATATATATACATAATACATGTATATATATAATATGCATATACATATATATACATACATACATACATACATATATTGGCATGTATGTACATACAATACATACGTAATAATATACACGTAATATACATGCATGTCATAATAATGCAATATGTGTATGCATACATGCGTATTACACATATGTACAACATATGCCAATATTAATGCATATTGTTATATACATACAATATTGTAATATGTTATTATTATTATAATATATGCCATTATTATTATTATGTAATAATTATTATATACATATAATAATAATATTATTACAATAATAATATTATATTAATATTATAATTATATGGCAATATTACACGTGTACATGCATACGCGCACGCACATGCATACGTATGTGCATGCACCATACACATATGCACATATACATATATGTACATTGTTATATAATATTATTATATTATATGTTATATTATTATTATATATATATATATTATATATTATTATATATATATTATATAACATTATTATACATACATATTATATATATATATAATATATATATATGTTATATATATATATATATATATATATATATATATATATATATATATATATATATATATATATATATATTATATATATATATATATATATATATATATATATATATATATATATACAGGTCCAAACATTTTCGCTATCAGCGCTTACATAGTAAATACACTATTGATCTGGCCTGGGAAACGACACTCAACCCAAAAGCCAGTAGCCACCCAGTGTCAAAATATTAGGGCAAAATTGAACTGTGCTTAGGACCTTAGGGTTCATATTTACGTTGCCACGCCAAAAAAACGGTATGTGCCTATGTGGGGTGAGACTCGTGAGGACAGAGTGCCCAGGGGTCTCAACGTTTTGAACGTATGACCTCTCTTTTTAAAATATAACCAATGAGAATTTATCGTTCAGAACATCATTTTTTCGGTTTGGCGCGTTAAGAATTTTGTTTTGTTTTCTAAAAAACCAAAGTGCAAACGTATTCTGTAGCAGTGACAAAGCCTTCTAAAGACAAAAAGTGTTTGTATTTATGTGTAAATGTGTATAATTTAGAAGGCTATGGTAAATGAATGTGGCATTGCTGAATTTGAGAGGCTATATAAATATGTATCGTTTCTTTTCAAGAGGGGGTTATAGCCTGAGAGAGTCCGCAAGGCCTTAGTTGTCTTCAACTGCGATCGCATTCTTTGATTTACGTCATCCAGTTCTAGTATCTACTTCATTGTCTTGACGAGCACTATGGTTACTTAAGGATCACACTCCGACTTCCGTTATAGTGGTGATTCAATATTTTATTTTCGTTTTGTTTGTTTTGCTTTGTGCTTGGTATCTTTGTATGTATACATATAGTGTACATATGAATATACTTGCAACTGATATTTAAAATACACAAGTGTGTGTGCAAAAAAAAACGGCTAGACCTGCGGGGAATATTGTTTATACAAGTCATCTATTTTAAAATATATATATTTCCAAAGTTTATAATACAACATATACAAGCCGGTCACTACAGCGTATTTCCGCACACAAACAAAAGGTATAAGAATTGTTTTAGGGTACTCTGCACTGATTGAGAATACTACCCACTCGAATTTCTATTTATCCAAATAGTGTCAGGGGTCAGCTTAAGCCGGGGTCCAAGACATGATTTTAATACAAAAGGTCCCCAGACCTCCCTATAGATGCCGAATTCGGATCATCACTAGAATCCTAAAACAAAGCGGCCAGGTACAAAGAGACAGTCCGAAGATCCTTTGCGTTGTTGGTGTGTAGACATTGCAATCGAGAATTCGACGCGATCAGATTCTCCGGTATTGTTATGAAATATTTATGATACACACAATCTCTAGTCCAAAAATTAAGTATTATACACGTGTTGCTATACAGTTACGTCTTTTATCTGTTTCATAATGCAAAAAACTCATTAGTATAATAAAAACGTTGAGAGACAAAGTGTTGAGAGACGAATAAAAACGTCGAGAGTATCGCTGTTCTTTTTACACAGCTATGGTTTCAATTTATCTCATTGCGAACAGCAATCATTGTTGCATTTGTGAATCATACATGTTCACACAATATCGTGGTGTATTCTTGCGCCAGTGCGGACAGTATTAGTTCCTAAGTTATTGTTGTCTTACGAAAATTATTGAAATCTATTGAAGGGAATATATCAAGTTTTCCTGTATAGTCGTGGTTACCACGGTGGTCGATCTATGGAGTATCAGTGGAATTGTCAAAGCCACCCATTGTCAATTTTAGGAGAAAATGACTAGTTTGCCCAAAATATGTGTTTGATATACAATATACATTGTTGCAGATAGTTAAAAGGTTACGTACATACCTTTGTTCTACATTATAAAGTCGTGATTATGGATCAAATATATTCGCATCTCTCGTGTCTTAATGAAGTAGAAATTCTCAGGGGTGATATGATGTATATTTAGTTAGTGTTTTTTCTGCTGTTTAGTATACAGGATTTATATCAAGTAGATACGTTCACTCACCGAACAGCATCATACGACACAAAGTCAATGATCTTTAATATGGTATCACACAATATAAAGATGTAAAGAAAGTCGATTCTGATATTCATAGCTTGAATGCAACATTTTGTAGCAAATAACACACACCAAGTAACCTGTATTTGCATGTTGTGTCACGTAATTTTATATAACAAATGATGACTACTTTCTTGTCAAAACGACAGATATCTGGATGAAGTGGGGTCGTGGGACGTGAATCCTCAAACTCAAAAATATCCTCAATGCGTGTTATATTTTTTATTATTTTAAAGAACACAAAATCATACAAACTTATTAAAAATTGCCTTTTCTATAAAATAAATACGTTTTGTCATAAATATTATATATTATATTTATTTACTTCTTTATCATTTCATGTTTGTTTTTAGAAGACTAAAATATGCATTATATTAGGCGTAAACGTCTTTGTTTAAAAAATGAGAAAGAGATCTTCGGTTTTTTTAGCGCCAAAAATGAAACTACGGAGTAATTAATTATTTACTTTTACATCGGCTTCTGATTGGACGTGGGCTTGCGAACGGTAACGAATCATCAATCATTGCTCTCTTTACGGAAACTTCAAACTTTCTATGAACAATTGTGCATGTAGACTTGTACGAGAAATCCCTTGATATTGCAATTGTAGTACGATACAACGTTCAGATAGATACACCTACCGGCAAGGAAACATATACTACCTGTCTTGCACAATGCTGATGTACCCTTTTTGTTTCGCCCTCGTTGCTAGTTCACTCGTGAACGCACAGGTCACAGTAGATTCATTAACAATCGATTTTAGCGAAGATAAAGAAAATGCACTGGCAATTGGGTCTATAGACATAACCTCAGATCCAGTTGATGGTGTAAAGTTTGTAATGACGCTCAGCCTGTTAGATGTGATGTCCGAAGATACCTACACCGAATGCCTGGATGGAGATGGAGCACCAGGAGATACTATTCTTTTGGATTGGCACATTCATGTAGGTAAGCCTGTCGACGGGGAGGGTGTGAAAGAGGAATGCGACACAGACGCAGGTGTTTTGGGGCACTACGACCCGACATTCGCATGTGGATCTACCAGCAACGAGGTAGAGGCTTGCGAGGCTCTGGGAAGGTCGCCAACGGATGCACAATTCAGCTATGACTGTAACCCAGAAGCCTACAACACAAATCCGTATGCGTGCCAGGTGGCAGATTACTCGGGTAAATTTGGTGCTGCTGTAGCTACTATCCAGGACGATGGAAATGCGGTGATTGGGTTAGAGGTAACAGATCACTGGGGTTCACCTCTAGATTTTTGGGAAGGTATGACTCTTGTGTTTCATTGCGGTACCCCCAGGATATTCTGCGGGGAGATGAGCGTGAAATCAGTACTGGACGGTATTGCTCTGCCTGGCCTTACATTGGGTTGAAATCAGGGGTGATGTGTGGCATGTCAATTATTGCTTCACAACTCCAGGCATGGCTATCATGCCGCGGTTGGTTCTGAGGTTATCAGTACGTAGTATAATGATATTCAGGTCAAAGATCGCTATGGGATAGACAATAAATCGCCTGAGATTCTCCATGGAAAGGCAAAATAAACGAATACCCCTTTGTTGGATTATGTACTGGAACGTGAATGAATTTTTGTAGCGGAACTTTGAAGCTGGTCCCTTCGAAGCACGATGTTTTATTGAAGTACAAGGCGAATGGTAGGTCCATCATATGCCGACCCTTAACCTGAAAAATCGAGATTTTATCAAATTGTTGCCCACACATGATGTTCACTGACTCTGGAGACCTATTTAAATCGGCTCTCAAGTGTCTGGATGATTGATCACATCGGATAGAGTTTCGCAATAAATAATCATATCCGGATCCGCCCAATTCTAATATAGAAGTATATAAATAGACTATCGAATCAAAATGGACTGAAGCGCAAGCACACCGAGTATATTGTTGTACTAGGCAAAATGAGAGTCTGATCTAGACTGCTTGTTTGCCACCAAGTCCACTTCCCAAGGGATGAACGGGGGACGTGATAATGAAGCCCCTATTCAAAATTTGTTTGTGTATCCTATAATTAAAGGAATATTAAAGCACGAGTCGTGAGGGTATAGCAGCGTGGTGTACCATATGAATGAGTTCGGTCTTAGCCGAAGCCAACCGTCGCAGGGAATCATCACAGCCTGGTGAGTACATATGTGAAATATACTGGGGCTCATTTTATGTTTATGAAAGTGGGTAGAAATCGCCTGACTTTAAACTGAAGTGGCACCCGAGATGACACGCGATGCCCATTGTGTTGTAGATATCGATTTATAATTGGTGATACTCATTCGATTGATGTAAGTTTGTGCACCACATACAGTATAACTCGTATGTCAATTGATTATATTGCTTCGTGCCATATATTGTAGATGCCTAGTGTACCACCCAATCAGGGGTCTGATACACCGCTCTAATATTCGGCCCCTCCGTCTGCGTATATATTGCTTATTCCGGTTTAGTTCAGTTGAAGTTTAGTTCAGTTGAAGTTTAGTTCAGTTGAAGGTTATTGTTGTAGCGTGCCATGTGGAGGCTACCCTAGAACTGACACCGTCGCTTGCAGTGGTGTCGTTGCTGCCGGTAGTCGAGTACACGTGGAATGTTCGGTCCTCCTCGGTCACGAACTTGATCATTTTAACGCTCACAGGGGACTCTGTGAATTCGTAGTCTAACCAGGTTTTTCCGTTGTCAAGCGTGTATTGTACTGTGGTGGTGGGTAGGCTGGACTCGGCTGTGAGGATGATGGAGGCATCGGAGTTGATGGCGTAGAACGCGCTGGGTTCAACGAGAATCTGCGGTGATGAGGAAACCCGCGCACTGCCCAGATTAGTAAAGAATGGGACCACTGGGCACCATCACACCTCACTGCACACCTTTTTTCACCAATCTTTTCTCAAAGTCATAAACAAGGACATACCATATCCCAACTCTTGCCCTCATCTTCGGACAGGAACAGCCCTGGCGGTCCTTCGTACGGTGCCATGTATGTGGCTTTGGTCACCAGTACACCGTCAGGGGTGCCCTGGATGTAGCCTGAGTATAGTGTACAGTTCTATGTTCGGAAAAGATGCGTGTGGGGTGTTAGTATGGATAGATTTGCTTAAGTATGTTTTGGAGTGATCATTTGGTTGATGATGGCATCCAATGTTTGCATGGGCACGCCTGTACCTGAACGAGACGGTTAATTATATGTGTATGCATGGGTACGAAAGTCAGTACACCGTAATAGTTCGCAGCTTTTCTTTATACGTCTCAACTAAGATATACAGCTGTCGATAAGGATGTATACAAACGACAACATCCGCAAGGAACAAAACGTAGATGACATATTCGTAAACAACAAGTGCCATGTGACGACATCTACCATATATGGGCAACACGTTCTACTCGTATGACACACGAGTGACATAATCTTGATATATATATATATATATATATATCGCATTTTTTTCCATATACATAACCAATTCCTTCTCACATACATCAACCACTTCCATATACACACCTCTACCAGACCCAGCCACTACTTACCCCACAGTCGTAGGCAGTTCCGTTGGGATACTTGCCAGACGTGGCCAGAGTATTCCACGTGGCTCCCCCGTCAAAAGACAGCACACTCTCAAAGCCAACTGTGTTATTGGGTCCCTCTGCGATGATGTCTGCGGCAATCGTGCCTGGTCGGTTCGGTACCTATCGCAGACAGACAGACTCCCATGAATACATGCACGCGGGTCATTGCGAGAAAGACTTGATCTCATAGAACGGCTGCGTGTGCAAAGGATATGACACTTACAGAAGACAGTTGACATTGCAAATATATGCTTTGCCTATGTAATATCAATGCAGGTGATGGGTTGTACATCAGAGCGCTAGTCTCAACGCCTTTGGCCGAGTTTCGGATTCCAGACCGACAGTTCATGACACTAGCATTGCAGGTATTTCTACGAGCAAACTAACGTGGAAGCCTAGAGCATATTCTATATGCAACCTTGAACATAGCGTCTGTAAAGCCACTACTTCACACCCTACCCCATACACTAGAGTATATTTTATATGCAACCTTAGACATAACGTCTGTAATACTAAAGTATATCCTATATGTAACTTCGGACATACTGTCTGTCATACTAGAGCATATCTTACATGCAACCTTGGACACAACATCTGTAATACTAGAGTATATCTTACTGCAACCTTGGACATAACGTCTGTAATACTTGAGTATATCCTTTATGCAACCTTGGGCATAACGTCTGTATTACTTCATACTCTATGTCACGTGTTATCTCAAACACCGCAGCACTGTTCCCCAAAGTCTGTACGCACACCAAAACAACCCAATCACTCAACGTCGTCTGCTCGAAAGCGATGTGTGATAACATAACAGATCAATTGTCATATTCTACACCCACCTCTGCGAAATAAGAGTTGCTGCCGAGGTAGAGAAGCTTGTCCAGCACAAGCGTGAAGTTGAGGCTGTTATCTGTTGCGCTGTAGACGTTCGCCTGTAAATAGAAGGTCGCCAGGTTAGCAACGAGCCCCTGTGCATACCACATAGTTTTTAATTGGACTCTGCACCAGGGCAGAGCATAACAGGACCGGGTTCTGTCTGTGGTGTACGGACCTTTCACAACGTGGTGTCGCCTATGGTAAGCACAACACCGCGATGGGTGAGAGAATACTATGTAGTACGATATACGCTCACTAATGGCCACCACGAGGGAGCACAATAAAATAGAACAAGTGTGCGATGACTCACAGTAAGCTACGGCCAAAATGGACCTACTGTACTGCAGAACAAAAGTGGACCTACCGTACTGCAGGACGAAATTGGTCCTACCGTACTGCAGGACAAAAGTGGTCTTATTACAATCGACAGACAACGATAAGATCAAGCACACACCTACCTAAACCGGATACTGTGTTACACGCCCCAATTTAGAAGGCTTGTACCTGACATGTTTGCTTAGATGGATTCCGAGGTTCATTCGCTAAAACTTCGTCGCACAAATATAGGTATGCAAAAACACGTGCACACACACATACACACACAGGTACAATACAACCCCACATGTACACACAACCATATGTGGCAATACACACACATACACTCACAGCTATACTCTGAAACACCTACAATCATGCACTTCTGTCTTTTCCAATACACGCACACACACTTGCACATGTGCACATGAATACACATGCACACACACATACATACCCACACACACGCACACATACATACACATGCATATGTGTACATACATATACATGCACACGCACACATACATACACATGCACACGCACAAATACATACATATGCACATGTGTACATACATACTCACACACACGCACACTTACATACACATGCACATACATACACGTGCACAGGTGCACATACAGATGCTTGCCCTCCTGCCGGCACGGATTCATGGTTGTCGTTATCCGCAACCAAGAACACGCTACCGTTGAAGTGGCCTATGACACTATAGCCGTAGTCTCTATGATTCTCTTGTATCGGAATAACCACGTCCTCCCACGTATCTCCATTGTCCAGACTTGCCTTCAGGGCCACAGCTCCCGTCTGTAGCGCATGGGCACAGTAGTGTACGTCGGTGTACAGACAGGCGATGGAATGGGCATGGGGGGTTAATGTGTGGATGGACCACAGTGGGGAAAGGGTGCAGACAGGTGTGTGAACACACATACACAACAGGTGACGTGTATATGTGTACTTATACCCAACCGTTGCCGTTGGCATGTGTATCTCATCAGGATTCATTCCTTTGTTGTCAGGATAGTGCTCTATATATCAATGGCGTATTATCAATGGGGTATGGTGCTATATCAATGGGATGTGGTGTGATCCATCCGAGACACCTGCCACAGATGATCCCGGATGACAACACCACAACAACTCGGTGAGCCACATACGCACAGAGTCTTGTGGAGCATATATACGTCATTACTAACGCTTATTGTCGAGTAAGTCGTTTTGGTGACTATACATCATCAGGACAGGAGTGTCTATGATAGATGCCAGATAAGGGTTACAGACACATATAAACCATCCCCGTAGCTTGACACCAAGTAGTGGGTAGGTCACTTTGGTAACTATAAACTACCGTGGCATGACAGTGTACACTACATTCAAGATAGGGATCACAGGATTAGGCCCTCTCCTTCTCCTTCATGGTAGTGCCTTGATCTAACCGTATACGAGTGAGGTGTTGCATTCCAGCAATGAATGTCGTCCATCACGTACACATCCACAGGAAGGGGTACAACCGGAAGAGATTGCAACCACACACTACACGGCCACTTGTCTAGGGTCTAGCGTCCTGTTTTAATGACGCGTATGACATATAAAGACAAATATGTGCTGCCGTACGTCTGAACACAGACACTCCACACACAGCCCGCATACATGTTGTTATAAATCTCTAAACAAACAGTACAAGTACACGCGGTGTAGATGAAATATCTATGATCCTTACAATGCAAACATGCACGCTCATGCTATATAAATACACTTAATCATACAATAGAAAGACACACACTCATACAATATAAATATACACACTAATACAATACAAATATACACCCATTAAATACAAATACACACACCCATACAATACAAATACACACACTGATACAATACAAACATGCACACTCATACAATACAAACATGCACACTCATACAACACAAACACACACACTCATGCAACACAAACACACACACGCATACAATACAAATCACACACTCATACAATACAAACATACACACACATACAATACAAATACACACACTCATACAATACAAACACACACACTCATACAATTCAAACACATACACTCATACAATACAAATACACACACCCATAAAATACAAATACACACACCCATACAACACAAACACACACACTCATACAACACAAACATACACACTCATACAATTTAAACATACAAACTCATACAATAAAAATAAACATTCATACAACACAAACACACACACTCATACAATACAAATACACACACCCATAGACATGTTGTACAATACCACCTGCGTGTATCGCTCATGCGTTTAGCGTAGCCCACATACCAAGAGACTGAACGTCGACACAAACATCATATCGTTCTCAGGCACCATACTAAAGGTCTGAATGTCTGGCTGCAACAGGTCATCGGTTGTGGCAAACAAGTCGGTGGTACGACGCAACTGGAAGACGATTAGAGCCAGGCCTTCCTCTGGTGAGAGAACAAAACATACAGCACGAGACAAAATAACACAGGTGTGAGATTTTGGTAGGGTATGGTTGTGGGGTGGATATGTAGGTAGTGTGTGAGGGGTGGTAGCTATTGTGATATACGAGTACTTGGATATAGTCTATGGTATACGGATTGCTTGTGTATGCAGTCATTATAGCAATAAACTAGTGTGTCTGTATATAACAATATAATTGCATGCGCATTTAGTCACTATGCACATAAAAAAGTGTGTCTGTATGTAACAATATACATATTGCTTGTGCATTTAGTCACCATACACATAAAATAGAGTGTCTGTATATAACAGTATACGTATTGCTTGTGCACACAATAACCGCACACTTAAATTAGGGTCGCTACATATAACCAACGCCATCTTCGAGAACATCACCTATTGTTTGCGTCAAAAACTGCCCACAGTTTCCGCCGCAGAGAGATAGTACTCACAGCGCACATAGCGAATTGAAACACATAGCAGATGTGTGTAGCAAACCCAATTATCAATAGTACACCAGCATATCCTTTGCTCAGCTACCTACCTAGTGCTTCCTCCCATCAAAGCAGATATAATCGATACTTATAGCACATAATGATAGCGGGTAGTGACTCACACGTATAACACGCCGACTTATCATCTCAGCCGTACACCTTAGATGCCTACCTCCACTACTTACTCCTCTAATACCTACCTAGCGCCTCTTCTACAAAGAAGATAGTAGTCGCTGCATCCTGTGCCGGTTCCCCGTCGCTCCGCAGCGGCGGTGCCCACAGAGCCGAAAGCACGTTACTGCGATATGGCCCAGAGTAGGTGTCACCCATGTCCTGGGTTATGTACACATGTCCTCCATTGGATGTGATGAGTAGAGAGGTCTCCGGCTCTGTGGGGTGAGGCACCACAGTGCGTGGGCTGTACTCGAGCGTAACGGGTCGACGGGACCAGGTGTCTCCGCCTGTCTTGGTGATGAAGAGCGTTGCGTGACCCTGAGACCATAGCATGGCCTGAGAGGTGGGTAGGAAAGCCAGAGAGTAGGGGAATAGTGAGTACACCTTATGTGTGCGAAAGGAAATAAGGCAGATGGCAAATGGAAGCGGTTACTTGGAGTGAAGAAGCGCAGGTGTGATATAAGATGTATACTAAGCAGCGCGCGTGCATGTTCGTGTGATACGAAGGCTATACTATACTCAAACCAGCCCTCGTCCGCACCCCGATTACTTGCTCACACATACATGGGTCTTGAAGTACGGGTTGACCTGGATATTCGCAATATCCAACCAGGCTGTCTTACTAGCAAGACCCGAACTATCGACCTCACTGAACCAGAACTCTTGGTCCTCAAAGGACAGGCCGTTGTTTTTGCTCAGATACACTTCACTCCCGGGTACTGGTACGGGGTTGCTGGTCTCCAAGCCGGCTACGCTGAGAATGTTCTGGGTGTGACAGTGACAGGGAAGTGAGGTAAAGTAAAGTGTGTGTGTGAATACGATGACAGTTCCACAGAACAGCGCCGACGATTTGTGCGATTGAGAAGTGGTCTAAGAACAAACCAAGCAGAAGCGCAGCAGCACTTATAGGATCATAATGGCAACCAGGTTACTGAACGGTACACGCAATGACCCAGATACCCATATAAACCAAACTCAATTGGATGTGAGACCACGTGTATCTGATTGGGACATTTTACGACACAGAATCAGCGGCAATGTCGTATACTTATACATGGTACGTACACATTCACACGCGAGCTACCAGCACACACACACACACACACACGCGCGCGCGCGCGCGACCACGTGTGTATACAAATAGCAGGTAAACATCGGAGTGGTATGGATTTGTGAGTGACTTGTGATCGCATGTGCGTGTGGGGCTCAACCGCACAAACCAGATGAGACAGCTTGAAATAGAACAGCTCACACTCAAACACAGCAATAGCTTAAAATAAAACAACTCGCAGTTAAACAAGCAAAGCATACCGTTGTACCGTCACGGCCCTCGAGGAACACCAAAACCATAGTCGTGTCGTAGTCTGCAGCAGTGTCAAGTGTCCAGTCCACTTCGAATCCAAACTAGAACAATAACAAAGTACATTATCCAATATGAGGCTTGATACGCTTTAAAAAAAACGCCATTTTGGGCCCTTATATACTGGTGTGCAATGTCGGTGGTGACGAACGCCGATGCCTGGATACCTTAGCGATAGAAATATGACTTGTGTCGATTTGCTGGTATGTGGCTGCAATAGCCATCCTATTATTTGTTCAACTGGCAACCATTAAATGACCACTACAGGGTTGGCTAAACCGACGAAAAGGTGTGAAAATACAATTTTGCAAAAGAAACGCAACAATGTATATATGTATGTATGGATATATGGATATATGTTCATAGGTATAAATGTATATACATATATATGTATGTATCCATGCATGTATGTATGTATATATGTATTTCTCAATATATGTATGTATGTATGTATGCATATATGTATACATATATATATATATATAAATGTGTGTGTGTGTGTATGTTTGTAAGTATGTATCTATGTATGTATGCATGTATGTATGTATGTATGTATACACACACACACGCATATATATATATGTATATATAAATATATATATATATATATATACATATATATAGTATACAAATAAATACAAACGTATACTTATATATATATATATATATATATATATATATAATATATATATATATAGTTGTTTATCGATATACATATATATATAATATGCAAATATATATATATATATATATATATATATATATATATATATTTCAAGCGTTTATTTATATTCACATATAAATACTTTAAATATATACATACATTAATAAATAATTTTAAACGTGAATTGAAATTCCTACCTTCATATATTGTTTATATATATAAACATACAGTTTGAATCTGGGTTACAATTGAATAATATACCATCGCACATATTTTCTGATTGACACTTTTGATTATAGCACGAACCGAAATTTCCATGTGTAATCTTCTCATAGATTCTAGTAACATAAAACTGAATATGTGAAGACGTGTGTTCTTAATTGTTAACAGGTATCCTCGGATATCGCTTGACTTCAAACTATATCAACAGGTCCCCATACCTTGTGAGTGAATCTCTGATGCCATGTGCAAACGATAATAAAAAACATGCAGTTTATGAAAACATTCGTGATAGTCTACATCAGAGTATGAGAAATACATTCAAAGATTATAGTAATATATGCTGCAGGTTTAAACTATATAGTCCGTTCGTATGACACGTGTAATATCATATCTCATCACTTATACGGATTCGAAACTTACCATTTCCGAAGTGATATTTGCACCCTCTGGGGCTGTTGCATTTGTTCCATCTGCTTCATTTTCTTCACTCTCGGTCTGTCGTCGTCTAAGAGACTTCTCATACACCCCATTCACGCCATCACTGCGCTTGCTGGTCAGGGCGATTATGTTGTCACTCATTTGTGGACCATTCCGTAGATTGACATACTCTTCAGGTATAGTGATATCAAATATCGTATGGGCAGCATGCAGCTTTGAAGTGGGAGATGCAGCGGCAGAGACTACCGCTAGACACATCAAACCTGACAGTATACATGAAGCATACATATTGAATCTGAACCAACACAAGTAATACAGACACCTTGTTGATGCGAATGTGTGAAGGCTCCTGCAAATCCTCTATGTAAATAGCCCGTTCCAAGGGCTGTTTTGAGTAATATTCTATCATTTCCAATTTTCTATGGCACCATGATGAACCATTCAACCAGTCGCATAAAGACAGATATTGTTTATGCTTTTTTTTTACCCCACACCTTTTTTTTTAAATAATCACATTTTTTTTTGGAAATAGATCGTATTTATGAATGTATTTAAAATACACATACATACCTAGTTAGCCAACAACAGTTATTTACAGCACAACTCCAGTCCTCCAGATGAACAAACTCAAAGCAGAAAACCCAACTTGTTACTGGACACTTTAGTGATAAAATCCAATCAAAATTCATAATAAAGGGATCTATTTAAGTAATATAAATTCCTATCGCTCCAAAAGAAGTTTCATTTTTTTAACCCTATTATTATTTTTATATAACGCAACTCTCACTAAACAAGCAAAATACGTTTTCACTTTTAAGCTAAATACAAAAAAAGAATAGCAAGGCTGTGCCGCTGTGATCTGTGGAGTGATAGAGTATTGTAGAGCGTAGACTGTCGACAGTGTAGAGTGTAAAGTAAACAGATTATGTATATAGTTTGTATTTATATGTAATTTAGTATGTTACAAATACAAAATGTGAGTTGTGACTACAATATTTTTATAAAAATCTTGTTATACAACTATGTTGTTGTGTTTGCGTCGTGCCGGCCGTGGGTCGTGGGTCGTGGGCAGTGGGGACTGGGGTGCGACCGTGTGTCGTTGCTAGACTGTATGGTTTAACTACGCTTATATTGTACCTTTTACTACGCTTTTATTGGACCTTCATTGGTGACCTGGTAATAGTCGTAACTCGTGACTCCTGAGAGGGTCCGTATGTATTGGTTCAGGTCTGAAGATTTTTTTTTTTGAGATACTGTGTTTCAGTTTGGGTTGATTTTTTTTTTCACTCCTATTAGGCTACGTACGTAGTACGTACCTACGTGCAGTCTTCATCAGCATAAGTATCCAGGTCATCGTAAATCGGTTCCTTGAAGTAGAAGAGCGAGCCAAAGTCCGCCTCATGTACATGGTCAATTTTTGTGTCTCATATACTATTATCTTTAGTAATGACTATCCCTATGCGATATTTGCGAATATGATTCTTGATATTCACTTTGAAAATAGGTAATTACAAAGTAAACAGGTCAACGGTGATAGGTCGTCGAAACGTAAGATGAATAAGCCAGACGTACATACTTTACCGTGGACATATTTTGACTTCAATATACAACTATGGAAGACAATTAAAACCAGGTTAGCGAACCAACAGTAACTCTACGATTCCTACGAAAGTATGAGTTATACCAACCCATTTGACGTTATATATATATATATATATATATATATATATATATATATATATATATATATATATATATATATATATATATATATATATATATATATATATATATATATATGTATATATATATATACGTACGTGCAATAATGTATGTATGTATGTATGTATGTATGTATGTACGTGTATGTATGTATGTATATATGTAAGCAAGCATGCATGCATGCATGTATGTATGTATGTATGTACGGTATGGATGATGTATGTATTATGTATATATATATATATATATATATGCCCTTATATATATATATATATATGCATGCATACGCACATGCATATCATATGCATATATGCATGCATACATTATATACATATAATATAATACAATAATATATGTTATTAAACAGCATATTATATTAATATATATGATATTATTAATCATGTTACGCATGGTATATGTGCATGTGCGCGTGCATGCATTATTGCGCATGCATATTATGTGCGCCAATGTATATGCATATAACCATATATATATAATTATAATATTATAATATTATATAATACATATTATAATATATATATATATATTATATTATATAATATAATATATATGCATACATACATACATATGTGCAATACATACATAATATGTCATATGGAGATGGATAGATTAGATTGACAGATAATAACAAATAATAATATTGCTGCATATTATAACTATATATGCGCGTGTACGTGCATGTGTGTTGTGCATAATGACGTAGCCATATAATACATATGGTAATAATTAAACATATGTAAAAAATGTACAATATATGGTAATATGTACATATGCATATTGCAATGTATTGTAATATTATGTATGTATACATACAATAATACATGCACCACACATACATATGTATGTATGATATTACATAACATGTATGCATACCAATATTATGTAACATTAATAATATTATTATATATTACATATCAATATTACATATATTATTAATATTAATAATATGTGCAAATAGCATATATTGTGGCATTACCGTATCAATACATACGCATACATTATATTATTATTATATTACAGCATTATTACATAATGCATATGTGTATATTAATAATATTATTATTATTAATAATATTACCAATTATAATTTAATATTACATATATATGTATAATTATTAATATAATACATATAATGTAATGCGCCATGTATCCCATTGCATTGTATATAACACAATATGTAACGCGCATTACAACGCAATATATTACCACATGTGTATTATTAAATGTATATGTGTAATACATATTATTATTACATATTGTATTAATAACATACATACACATATGCATAATATTAATGCACATTACTATGTTACATTATAATGCATGCGCATATAGCGCCATGTATATGTGTATTGCCATAATATCAATATTAATATACATACATGTATATTATATATAACCATACATATTATATATGTATGTAATGCAATAATATATGGTACACATGATATACATATGTGCATGTGTATATTAATACATTATATATAATAATATTATATACATACATATATATAATATATATATACATGTATTATTGGTTATGCATATAGCCATAAAACGATTATTGCATTGCCATATATACATGTAAAATGTAATGTACACATGCCATATGTATACGTACGTATGCGTATGCATATGCATATATGTATGTATATATATGTTTATATGTATATATATATGTATATATGTATACGAAATACATATATAATATATATATATATATATATATATATATATTGTATCTATATATATATATATATATATATATATATATATACGCCAGATAGATATGGAACAACCATCTTATGCCAACAAACAAGTGCCCAAAATGACTGGTGGGCATGCAAAAACTTAATGTACGCTTGGAAGGTAAATAAAGCCAAGTGTGCCTGTTGATTTACTGGGATGGCATCACGCTTGTGATATATAATCTTCCGACACGACAAAATTCGATCCATCTGCTGTCGCTGCGTTGTATTGGGTCCCATTCAATTGAAGCGATACTCCGGGAAAGTCTAGAATCTGACTAGCTGGTCGCTCGGTCGCTTCGTTGTTTTTTAATTCGGAATCCGCAAGGATTATGAACTTTCCCTTTACAGTTCTCCAGTTAGATGCTATAGCGCCGCGCATGGCTTCATTATTGCGTGCATCTACATCTAAAACTACGTTGCCGGAGATATGATTGAAAGACGAAACCGCACCCCTACCCTCAACTTTGTTTCCAGTATATTTGCCCTTGATGTTGACTTTTGAATCTTCCCCGACATCCCTTACTCTGACGGCTGCCCCTCGTGCCCCGAACTGTGTTTCGCTTGGGTCGAAAAGCTCATTTGGAGCTAAGTTATCAGTAAAAGTTGCGTCTACATTCATGACACCATCCGCTATCACACCCTCAACATGTATGGCCCCACCATCTGATGCAATATTTCTCTCGTAGTTTCCATTGATATTCAACTTGCACTGCATATAGTCTATGAACAATGCGCCTCCCATGCCGTGAGCGAACTCGTGCACGTTTTCAACAAAATCAGCCTTAATGTTGATCACAGTACTACCAAAGCAAGAACCAATCCATAGAGCTCCGCCCCCGCCCCAACATTTATCTGGACATACTTCTCCCGTTGACCAGCCTGCTGGAGTACATACTGGAGGGAAACACCCACCGGAGTCAACCCGGTTGCCAACAAATTTAGTGTCAGCATCAAAGTTCGACGTGTCGGTGAGAGTCTTGACGTATATTGCCGAACCACCATTTAGAGGAGATCTCAATTGCTCAAAAATGCAACCCTTGACGGACAGCTTGACAGGATTATCCAAGTATAGAGCGGTACCATAATTGCCGTCTGATGCATCGTTGGGTCGTGTGAATCTGATATTCACAAATTCGATATCTTGATAATCTTTTGTGGACCGGAAAGCAGCAATAGACTCGGCGGAATTTTTACTACTCATGTCGACAAAAATTGTGGGTGTAGATGTACTGCATGTGCCACCTTTGATTTTGAGCTCCGTCACTTCTATGTCAATCGGACTGGAGACGGTAACATCTTTATTAACAGTGATAACATCTCCCGATGCTGCCCCTGAAAATATCGTCGAGAGACTGGAAGTTGAACAGTCGCCATTTATTTCCACATCACAACACGTATCTCTGACCGAGTTCGCACTCACTAACAGCAACTGTGCACTTATAGTTATTAATTTCAACATTGCTTTGAACTATGGAGTAATGACTGACTTGTTTGTAATATATATATGTACAATTGTGCACTCGTATATACAAATGAGTCTGGCAGTTAAATATCAGTTCTGAGTTTTGAGTTTTGAGTTTTGACATGACTGCTTCCTCAAGAGTCAAAAGCTTTCAAAGTGTACTTTATTGTTTTATTAACATTTGTTTCATATTTACAAATATAGATGCAGTACATGTAAACTATGATTGGACAGGCATGGAGCATGTGCAAGGGCAACCCACAGCCCGAATCGAGCAATCTCTAATATTTCAAATTTTCAATCCATCCACCCGTTAGCACTGAACAGCTTAAGATTGGTATATTTTCAAGACAGAATAACTAATGACGACAGACATCCGACTGGGATATTACAATCTTTTGCGAGAGCATATTTCGTCGATTTTACGACAAATATTCAAAACTATTGCGACATAGCCGAATAACATCTTGGATTTATATCAGCACGCGAATTTGATACATACTTTCTAAACCTAGAATATACTTTTTAAGTGTTCACAAATGAGCTAAACCCGAAACTGGCCGATGCCGCATTGCCGAGTGCCGACGTCCAACAAGAGTCAACAAAGCATCATCCAGATCCTATTTGTTTTGTTAATAAAAAACTTTCATACTTCTGTAATCTGTATCTTGTTCAATCTTGTAAATAATAATGAACGAATATATGAAATATTTACTCCCTAGAGAAGGCTAGTAGAGACTGTAGAGTAGTAGTAGTAGAGGTAATAGGTATTTATGATATGCTTTATCTTTTTGAATTTGTATTTGGTTTTTTCTATTACAAAAGAAAAAAAAGAAAAATCCATATTAGCCGTAAACTTTTTAAGGATTCTCATATTTGATATAATTCGGTATAGAGGGCTTATTATACTAGCTCAAAATCACCATTCCCGAACATGCATGTCGATTAAGACTTCCATTTGGTATGCATATTCAATTATATGGCTTCGATATGATTTTCATAAGTTCTTCAAAATTCCATAAGCACAACTAAAGCATAATAATGTGATTTTAACCGTTTTTGTGTGAATATATATTGAATTTTGGTATTTGAGGTTCATCATGCAATCGATGACATGCACTTTTTCTCGATTCTAGCAGCTGTAGTTTGTATTACCGTTCCAAGGATGCATATACGATACTGTTTGGACAATATTTCTACGTGACGACATTGAAACATCACTAATTATTCATAATTAGACCCAATAATCGCGTTCTGGAGAATTCCGATGTAGTGTTAGACTCCTAAGCATAGAAGGTGTTCCACTTGTACTACAACCTTGGAACATTCGCAGATCACTTTAACATATTGGCAAATATTTAATTTGCCAAACAATATTGGGAATCAATAGAAATCCAGATTTATAAAATCCGGAACGCTTCTTAATTTTTGGCCCAATTCAATCCCCCGGCAATAGTTTAGATTTATTTTATAAAAAACATATACCAAAAAAGTCTACATATTTTATGTATTTATTTTAGAAGGCTATGAATTTTTGTTTTTAAAAATATAATCAACAAAAAAAATTATTGCCCTCTTGTCTTGATAGACACAAGAAGAGAAGACGAACTCCAGAAGTTGAGTCAAAAATGAACTCAAAACAGAAAGCGTAAGGACCGAACTGCCTTTTTATTTGTTTAGTCAAAAACAAAATCAAGACACAAAAACAAAATCAAATACAAAATCGATTTGCTTTTGCCAGGCCTGCTGTGCGGTGTGCAACTGTGTACTGTGCAGCGTGTACCATATATTTATTGCGGCGCACGGACAGGTTGGCTGGGATTGCAAACACTTAGCTGCGAGCAAGTAGACGGAAGCTCGGTAAGTCTAAGCGGATGATTCGCCATATTTCGTTGAAATGTTTTAGAAAGTCCATCTGATCTGCTATGCCAAGCTTCACACTGCAAGAACACGCTGTATTTTGGGCATGCACGTGTTCGAACACGAACCAGCGCTGATTTGTGAAGTATAATTATACCCGTCACAGTACGGGTTTGTGCTATATTATTGTCTCATACTTGTAACCTGACAAGCATGGTTTAGTACTTGTTCATCTTTAATATTCACCATTACGCGATGGAGCGCAGTATAGAGTCTCTGCCCCTGTCGGCCTCGCACATCAGGCTCCTGCACCATGCAGGTTTTGTATACGCACACGATGTGACACAAATGTCTGCTGTGGACTTAGCTGATGAACTGAAAGTATCTCGGATAGATGCCTTGGAGTTGATTCGATCTGTCAAGGCATGTAGTAGCACTGTAACCGATACAGCTATAGTTCAATCCGCCGGTAAAATTGGTGAAGCGGAGAGAGCTAGTGCCAAGAATACCAATGCGAGTGCTAACGATAGCACACTTGATACGACTAGTGTGACCTTTCCCGTCAGTAGAACAGGCATTGGTAACAGTTTGACCGCATACCAAGTGCTTTTAAACGAACGGCGCCGTATATGCATCTCTACCGGAAGGTGAGTCTGAGTGTGGAGAACGTGCGGTTTTTAGTGAAGGAACTAATAAAGAAAGATTAGCCTATGGTCGCCGAGTATAGAAATGATAATTATTATTTTTCGTTGTATTTTGTAGACTATCGTCTGTTCTGGGGTAGTCACTGTATGTGGTAGTGAAGATTTGACGGTGAAGCCTCAACGGTTGTCAAATGCGCGCATGTAAATTTGTTTCACTAAAAGTGTGAGGCCTGGTGAGTTTTATTCAGAAATCATGTTGAGTGGATGCATTCGCGTGTTCTCTGTATCTTCGATATATTCATATTTGAGCATACATAGAATTTTGAGTTTACGTAGATAGTTACATAGTAATCTTCCGTATGTTATCTCAGAATTAAGCTCCAATACACAACGAGGGGCTGTGCTGACGATAAATTATGACGCTCATTGTAAAACGTGATTATCTTGCAACAGTTTCGAATTAGACCACCTGCTATGTCCACGTGCAGGTGCAAGCGACGATGATGTACAGATGGTATGTATGAAAACGGCTGTGTGTGTGTGTGTATTGATACAGTATTGTTTGTTTAAATATGCTTTGTAGGAGGGTAGCTTATATAGTTAGGGTCGTCACTCAGAAAAACAGATTAATGGTGGTGTCGTGCAGTCAAATTGAGTGTTTTTCAGTGTGCAAGTGCAACGATAATACATCATGAAAAGTCACAACGGTGACGGTACCAGAGCGCTTTTGCATGTGTAAGTGGTGGAAAGCTTCGAATTTTTCTGCTATATGTATCTATCTATATGCCGCTAGTAGAGGTATATGTGGAACGTTTAGGAGGGGTTTAGAGCGGGGGTGTGCACAGTATAGGTAAAAATCAGTATTAGGTGCTTTTGGCGATAACTGCTCAGATACAAATTGTATAGTAAATATGTGACAGCCCCGGGGTTCTTTAATGTTAAAGTTCTTGTCGGATGTATGACTATCTGTATCTCATGCTTGAATCGTGCTTCTTGATATTGAATGCTAGTTTCCATAGATGAACTTGGGACACAAAGTTGTATGTGCAATGATGTCAGACTCTCTAGATGTCCCCATGAGAAGTATGCCTTGTACCTATTTGATGTACATGAGACAGTATACTTGTGAACTTCTGCACGCGATGTATCATCAATAAAATACCCATGCAGGAACACTACTCAATAAATTTGTATATGTATGTTAGACAAATTTGTATTTATATATGCATACCATACTTAAGTATGGGCGTATCTGCATATGTTGCATGTGTTGAGATATGAGTCCATCCACACGGATCTTGGAGGTTGCTGTGCAGATCCAAGCTATTTATATATATTACAAAAGGAATGAAAGGCTCACAGATATTCATTGATGTCAAATATTATCTTAATTCACCTGTATATTTCAAGTGAAGACCCAACTACGGCTCAGGTACTAGCCCACATGTACCTAGGATCATAAGCCTTAACCCGATGCGTTGGACATGATTTGTAGAGGTTTCATTGCCCTGTTGTACACTCACCATCGATTTTACCGGCCATAATTTCTTCTCAATGATGTTTATGTGCGCTCGTATGTGTATTTCGCTTCTGTATTGATACTTCATACCCTTCTGTATGCTTGTGTATGTTGTCTCTTTTCTACCCTCACACACGTACCTTCCCTCACTAGCACAGGGTGTGCAACGAGGAGCTATCACCGAGTTCAGCGGGGCTCCCGGGTGTGGCAAAACGCAATTGTGCATGCAGCTGGCAGTTAATGCCTGTCTAAAGGCTGAATTCGGGGGCGTTGATGGTGAAGCGGTGTACATTGACACAGAGGGAAGCTTCGTAGTGGACCGGATCGCTGAGATAGCCCTGGCTGCACTGGTGGAGACGGGCAGTGAAGATTCGGTCAGCTCTGTGTTGTCAGGTGAGTAGTGATGTGGGCCATGTGCCTTCCGTTTATTAGTATTAGCTGAAGCAACATGTTATGCTGGCTGCAAAACTCTAACTGAAAGCTCAAGGCTTCATTTAGGGGTTTACTAGCTCTGTTACATGGCTGTTACGAACTGCCTCCTACTATGGCATAGGCTGTAAAGTCTTTGTACAGTTGGAGCACTGCATTGACATACTACGCACCGGTGTCTACAAACAACTATGATCACGAACACCCTGTCAAGCTCACAGCAAACTTGTACTCGCGATCTTTTTACGTCTGGCAGTATCTCTTTGTCTGGACTATACTCTAATCTGCGACTTGTATGTTTCCTATATAAATATATCAGCCATTCACTATTTCCGAGTTCAGAATCATTTGGAACAACTTGCCTTGCTATATCAAATCCCTAGCTTTATAGAGGCTCACCCCAAAGTGTGTGTGGTGGTCATCGACAGCATCGCATTTCACTTCAGAGGCAAAGCAAATGTAAGTTGAAGGCTATATATATATATATATATATACATATATATACATATATTTGAACGTATATATATATATATATATATATATATATAATATGGATGTATGTATGTGTATGCTCACGTGTGTGTGAGACTCCTTATCGATTGTATGTACCTATTCACAACATTCAGTTAACTCGATCATATTGGTCCTCTTTTTCTGATATTTTGCTCGCTCGGAATGTAAAACGTTCATGGCGTTGTAGTGTCCAAACCTCATCATCCTCGTGTCTGCCCAGAGATCACTCTATGTTAGATATCTTTGGCCCCCTTTGTATTGAGGCAGGTCAGAATTTAGAAAGCAGGGTTCTAAGCATGATACACTTCTTTCTCAAAGTCACTGAAATTATTTTTTGGTTTCTTATTCTTATTCGTGTTCTCTGTACACATTTAGGACATCGGCTCGCGCACCCGTTTATTGCATCAAATGGCCCAGAGTCTGACCATGATTACACTATGCAATACAAGTGCTGTCGTAGTCGTCAATCAAACTACCACCAAGGTGAGTTTGCATTCGGACATGGTCTATAGCTTGCCATTCCCTTGGGCTCGAGAATTTGAGCGGTTCATCTATGTTTTTTGAGCTAAAACTGTTGTCGTAAACCCTTTCCATAGAACTTTACCGATTGCTCTGTAGATCCTCAAACGGATTTGTGCACATATTCGTCGTGCACACATACGCTTGTGGCATACTGATGATTTTTGTATGCGCAATTTTCATGTCAGCAAACACATTGACTGTCATGCAGATTCAACACGGAAGTGCCTCTCACGGTAAACTAGTTCCGGCACTCGGGGAGAACTGGGGTCACGTACCCACCCATCGTTTGGTGCTGAGTGTCGAGAATGGTGAGTGGACATACGTGCTGCCAATTTAGATTGCAGTAATCAGATATGTGTTGTGGTGAATTTCGTTAACGTTGAGTGAACACATGTGGTGAAAAGTGGCTTGCAATGATCAAATTTGTGCGGTGCTGAATGTTATAGCAGAACAGAGTGGTAACAGCCACCATGGTGGCCTGTGGTGTAACGATTTTGCGTGATGAGTCATGGACTCAGCAGTGTTTCTGGATCGAACGAATTATTTATTGGTTCCTCTCAGCATGACAATAGTTGCGATACGATTTTGTCTTTTGTTTGACCACCGCATGAGCGTAGCAATTTACCAGCGTCATCCTCGGCATATACATATAAATATATATGTATATATATATATATTGATTATCACAATCATGGTGTTTATTTCAGGTCGAGCTTTCTATTTCTTCTGCTGCATTTGTATAAATAGCATTTCGCAGCTGAAAGCGAATTGGGCCGTTAACGACGCAGAGCGGCAGCAGTATATTCCTGTGTCATTGCCGTTACCAAAACCTTATAGGTCGTGATACTTGTGTCTTCATATGCAATAGGCAGTCGATTCGCAACCATAATCAAGTCTTCCAGTCTACCAGAGGGACAAGTGGAGTACATACTATGCGATGCAGGAGTGAGAGACCCGGGCTACGGTCTTGATATGGGAGATTGACACGTACTTTATAAAGTATTGATAGTGCTGAGAAGTCAAATGCACTTCGAATATTTGATAGGGTATGTGCAGCGCCCCAGATTGCCGAAGACAAACGCTGGATAAATGCTACCGATTGGCGGATACTTCAATTGTCTACACTTTACAAAAAATGTTTGCACTCGTCAAGTGAGATATATGTGCTATGGAGTAGTGGATTACACCGACCTTATCCCCGGGAGTAAGTTTATCAACCTGCATTTATGAATCAATTCAATTCAAATGTGGAGGATCTCGACTTCGCACATCGAGTGAATCAGTCTTTATACAACTTGCATTCTACACTTGCGGAATGACAGACTAAGGTTCTCTTCAGTAGACATATCGTTGGTGTGCAGAATTAGCTACACTAGTATGGTGCAATCCGTTGCAATCTTCAGCGCGAATTCACGGGTCGGCAATAACCATCGGCGTTGCTCTCCATGTGCATGGCACAGGGTAGACCACAGACAAAGCTCTCTGTTCATTTAACAGCGACCGGCGTTGTAAGCCACCACCTTGTCGCAATAGAGGTGATCGCCGGGAGATACACCCAAGATCTTAGCATACCGCTTGAAGTATTCCTGATGTGGGTTCCAGTGTAAACCGAAAGGTCGTGAACCTCTTGTTTGACTGCAATTGCTTGCTAGACAAAAGCAAATTCTTCAGGAAAGCGCGATATATACTTACAACACGATTCTTCACTTTCTGTGACGTGGGCTTGTTGCACTCCAGACCACCGTTGATCACATTGGTGGTTCCTCCGTACCCTGTGGATTGTTAGTTTAAGCAGGGTCAGAAAATCGATGTGCGAACAGTGACAGACTATCACATCGATAAACGGGACTCTTCTCGTGTTTTGTGAAGGCCTAGCAAGTATACAAAACTAACTCACCGTTGTATCGACCCTTAGCGGGGCACTCAGGCGCTTTATTGATGATGATGTCGTGGCAACTGGGTTTGTTCTCGACCGGAGTCTACGTGGAAATAAGAAACAGATGCCAGTACACACGCGTGCACGTAATAGCATAGCGAATGAGATATGATCTTGAGTCTGATCTTTCACGGCTCGTCAACAGGGATAGAAAACGCCATACATACCATCCAGAAATCCAGCGAAGCTCTGAATGCGAGCACGCCGTCTTCGATCAGCTTCTCTGGGTTCTTCAGCAGGATGTTCTTGTCGCCCAAAATGTTTTCCGACACCCGGCCGTAGTTGTAGTTCCAAGTGATCTGTCAAGAGGCATGGATGGTGTGATCAACCTCGAACTCCACTTGTGTACTTCATGTACCATCATAAACTTGTTATTGGAGTCAGTCCACGGAGGCCTTCGGAGGAGCTGTGATTGCTTAGCCAGTATCACAAATTGTTTTCAATTGCAACTCTGACTCAAAAAGATTTTTTACCTGGATGGCTCCCCTTCCGTGGTACGAGACGCCCGGCACTGGCGGGTAGTCCGTGTTGCCGCCTTGAGTGTATTGTGGGCAACCTCCCTCACGGGTTGCACATGCAACTTCCTCCACAAAGCAGAGACCCCATTCATGTGACTGCCCAGGCCACCATCCAGTCGTTTCCTATGAACAAACATTATACGTCTCAGACCAAATCTATGCACATGAAAGCTCGAATTCGCACTTTGCAAGTTAACAAGCGTACCTGAGAGATCTGGCCCAGGAACGCTGCCAGCTCTCTCCTGACAATGATTAGGATAATTGTGAGTCGGCAATCAGAACAAATATGTCGGGTGACAGAGTGTAACTGGAAGATAAACATAGGCGAGCATTGAAACGTTTCGTGCAGCATTAATCGTATTCTGCATCCAGAAGTGCACTACAAATGATGCACAATAGTCAACTTCCCTCAGAGTAGCTCACGGAAATTATATTTAGTCCAGCAGTCATGCAATTCCCGGATGCGCTCAGGACGTTCAATGAACGTGCAGTCACACAAATATGGGACGGATTATCGGCAGAGCAATACAATGACACTCGCTTCCACATGACTCTCTTGCTTGTCAGTAGACAGTTCTACGCCCGACGGTAGACATGTGCGGTGACACGTGAGGAAACAACGGGTTGTGACGAATTAAGCACTAGACGACCAGCTGTCACCACTAGACTCTCGTCTACGCTCGGGATCAGGAAGTCGCTGGGTAGTACATCTCGCAGACACGTGAAGGAACAACGGCTCAAAATATCAATGAATACGGCAGTGAGATTTTCACGCTCGGCACGGTCGACAAGCTTGGTGGTAAATCGATTTAGGGTTAGGGATGGCATCAATCTTGTACTTGAATTTGCACCCACTTCTGATCGGTTTTAGAGCCTTCGTTGCAGAACTTGGGGTAGTACTTGGCAGCCTTGTGGAAAGCCTCGAAGGTCAGTATCTCTGTCGCCTGGGCACAGTTGGGGCTCGTAGTGCGTTTTGAGAACATCTCATTGAACATATCCTTGGTTAGAAGTGATGCTCCCGCATTCACGTATGCCATGCAGAGGAGGAAGCACACCGAGGCGAACATCTTGGATCTGCAAAGGAAGATGAAAGATTTGAACAGTTGGTGCTTGTGAGATACTATTTATCATGAAATTTTGTTGTGCATTAAAGCTAAAGCCAACAGGGAGGTTCGAATGCTTCTTACTTTCGTGTAGATGTACACACGATTGTTCTCAGTGTGTTATCGAAGTGCACGTAAAAGTGAAGCGATTGTGTCTGCGCAGCCAGCTTTATACCAAGTCGACATGCACTGAACTTGGGTTGGTTCGACTTTCGTGCGTTCAGCAGTCAGCTTCGGCTGTTTAGCCGCCAAATTTGTTCTAGCAAACAACTCTACTAAGTATTTTACTATATATACTTCGTGTTGTGAAATTATTTATTAGACTATAGAGGCTGACCATAGTCCGTCATGTATTTAATGATAAAGTGATTTGATTGAACAATAAACTTTCGGCGGCATCTACTACTGCGGTGAGGTCAAGGATGATTCATCACACGATAGTGAATATGAAGGCCGTGAACACGATAGGGAATATGAAGCCGTGAACACGACAGTGATACCGTACATATAAACCTACTAAACGCAGGACATCGAACTAGCAATGATCAATATCGCAGGTGCGATTATATGAACAACATGCCTTTAGACACGGTCAGTCTGAGATCATCTCTCCAATGCATATACTGTAAAGCACGGGGTGAAAGCATCACCTTTGCAAGGAAATCCGCACTAATCAACCACCAAGTTAAAGAGCATCCTGGCCACCCACCTGATGTGGATAAATGGCTTCTAAGACGTACAAAGGCAAGCAGGCACTGTCGCTATTGTGTGGGCGTTCGCAGTCCGTAGTTACTTGAACAAACGAACAACATTCTACGCACACGACTTTGAGAATTTAGACTCGCACATAACCTGCTTTAGACAACTGAACGATCGTAATCTACACGCGAGATGGCTCTGAGTAACATAGACTACGCGCAAGATTCATCTGCTTTGTGTAAATTGCATATGAGACGATATATCCAACAGATCCGAAGATATGCCAGCTATTGTTCATACTACTGACAGTATTAAAACACCTTTTGTTTGTTGTTTCTGTAGGGAAATTGATAAGACAGACTGCAGTCACATGAAAATATGCACATATTTATATATCAAATTGGATCCCCTGATCTGGCTCGATACTGAAGCCCCAGAGTTGCTGGATAGGCACACGCAAAGCAATTATCTCGGCAAATCCAAGTCAGTAGTAGGCTACGTCCACTGATTCTTTTTTTTCTCACTTAAAAAGGATTGCCAGGTTTGTATTCACGATAATACCCGCCTAGCTGGCAAATAGAGATAATTACTTTCCCGAAATAATTAGATTTATAAATTTGCCTGTCGCCGAGAAAGTCTACACGGCAGAGAATTGTTAACACTTTATCGTTTTTGTTTTACACAGGCAGCGCGGTCCGAGTCCGAATTATCTCCTTTGGGTGATTGACTATCTCGGCCAATTCACACAACAATTGCAACTTGCGAAGAATATTCAGCATTTGATTACATTGCTAAATACTCGTACTAGCACTTTCAAATGTGTAATAAAAAATGATTAGAAAAGATTGGTTGCACACGCACTACCACGAGTGGGAAATAAGTCTGGCCTATACTTTGGGCTGGTAGATTAATGTCTCGAGAATCAATATCGATAAGTAACCCACACAAACGCACTCAATTCAAGGATCATTTCAACTAAAACTATTCCAAAGTTTCCGGCAGCGTTGACCATAACATTACAAATGCAAGTACAGCCAGATTCTTATTATGGTATTATTGCCCCGCCATCACACAACAGGCCGTAGCCCTTTGTAGCCGTCCAGAGGCGTAGCTAAGCGATTGCGCACTATGAATTCCGCCAGACACTCTGCCACTCGATCGGGTGTGTCCTCATGCACCACATGACCTACAGACGACATCACTTTCAGTTGGTACTTGCCCTGCATGTGTGCCACACTCATCTCCGTGTCCAAACGGTCGATCCCGCCCAGAACCAGCAGTTTGGCCACAGATGTACCTAAGAACAGATGCGAGATACCCTCGAACCACCCGCGCCAGTACGGTTCTGTAGCCAGTAGGTCTGTCCTCCATACAAACCGTTCACTACTGTTGCCATTCGCACCGTCGGACACTCTGCTGTCCGCAGAACTCTTCAACGCTTTGAAACCCAGTTTCAGTGCTGGACCATCATATTTATCCTTTAACTTATCGCTTTGAGCCTGGATAGGCTCAGTTTGACTATCCGCAGCTGGTGTGGTGCTGACATGGCCTTCCACGCTAGCGCCGGCACTCTCGTCCTCCTCTTCCTCCTCTTCTATTATACCTGTGATACCCTTGCGTATGCTTGTAGATATCGGCTTTGTGCCGCTTGGCTGTGAATCTGTTTGGTCGGATGGTGCACAAACATGTGTCCCACTTATCCGCTTGTGTTCTGCGACCGTCACCAGTTGCCCTGGCATTGACACACGTGCTGCTTCTATATTGCGCACATGGTGTGACCGGATGCTGTTGGTATCAATGATGGAAAATCAGTACGCAAATCAGAGTATAGGTTTAACAGGTGGTGATAATGGTCGCTAAGTGCGCGGTACAGCAAACAGGATAACAAATCTTAACCAAGGCACTGACGAAGCCATATGGAGAGCGTAAATATCCCTAAGCTAAAACGCGCGAGTCATCTAGTACATTTCAATCGTCAGGCACATGTGTGAATGAAACTACGATTGCATGTACATGCTGAAATTGCCATGCCTGCAACGAGCAAGGACACAGGTCATTGCCTACTAACAACATAGGGCACGAAAGCACAAACAGTATCAAGATGAAAAATACGTTCAAAAAATCCTAGTCAAACTAAGATACCACAAGTATTCCTTTGTGTGTGTTACAAGGTAGTTAAGTTTGCGCAAACACTAGCAGACGCAATCCCAGATACATTCACATGCATACGCGTGTATGGATGCAGTGTATATACCTCCATTCGATAGCGTATTCCATAGACCTGAATATCGACGGCCGGTTCTCCAGTATCGTAGACATATGGCCTAGAGCTTCTATAGCTGTTCCCTCAACTACATCAATGACCACCAGCCCAGCTAACGTAGCCAGATAAGGTCCATTTGCCAAGTGTATTGCGATTGCTCCCCTGTATCCGAGAGACAATATATTAAGCTCTGTATAGTTATTTAGTGATGAAGCTCCTAATATTCGTTTGCTTGCAGCTAGACGATATAGCAACACACGAACGCATAGCGCTAGACGAGCACCCGTATGCTCAAATCTGAAAACTACAGCCTTCGATTCATGTATATGGTCGCTGCACACAGATATGGTCGCTGCACACAATGAGCGGGAGAGCCCAATCCGCCATTTGGAGCAGCCACACAGATGGCGGTGAGACGGATGTCCGAAAAAAAGCGCACGAGTGGTACATATATACATAGTTGTCTGCGATTATCACCATAGATCATTCTCACGAGCAGGAGATAGATGCGTTATTGCACTCTCTACACTTTCGTGTCCTTCACTGATAGTGTGCGTGTGTGTTTACCCCATGCTGTGACCAACCACTAGAACGGGGGGTGGTGTTGTACCGAACATCAGTTTGATAAGCGCCACAATATCTTCGCATTGTGTGGCCTTATCTACTTTGCTCTCTTGCGCGCATCGAGTTCCTCCTACATATGAACACAATGACATGTGATAAATGATGTAAATGAGTGTTTAGACAATCCAAGGTATGTGCTTGTCACCGAACAACGCCAATTGGCCACACAGGCACGTAGCCAGTTGATCACACTGGTGTGCGACAGTAGGTATGTTCCACTGTGTTATAAAGTCATATGCGCCTGTTCAGAAGAGGCGTAGCAAGGGAGTCTGGTTATGATACACCCAAAATCAACTATACCTCCTATAAGTATGAACTACTTGTATGACGTGAGTGTGGTGAAATCACTATTCGGATACCTAATAGCACTAATAAAGCTCTTAATAAACAAGTAATTCAAGTATAGATCCGACTAATCGAAAATCAATAAGCGTTTAGAACACCCTGTAACTAATCTATA
>LUCW03000213.1:80000-95000 GCA_001586965.3 Sphaeroforma sirkka
TGAATGGCCATACTTTACCATATATCTTCTCTATACTGTAGTATTCAATAGTGTGTGTGTTGTGGATCACAGTTACCCCCCTCCCCGTTGGTTTTCCTAGTTTGTTCGTGTATATTTCGAAAGTAGCTGCTTTGGGCACGAACTGGGCACGAAATGAGCACGAACGGAGCGGAAAGTGTGCGTGTGTGTCGTTATGTCGTACCTTGTACCGTATCTTCTCGTAAATGTATTTTTTAATTGCGCCCATATCGAGGAAATTTGTAGCTTATGTTGCTGTTGGTGCTGCTACTTTGTCTCCGTATATTGCAAAACCAGTTGCTTTCGAGGTGAATAGAACGGAAGGTGTGAGTGTGCACATGTTTTATTGCCATACCTTACATCAGAACTATTCGGTAGTATGGTATCACTTTTTTCCGACATGTTATTTTTGAGGATGTCGCAGGTGCTGTTGTTTTTGGCTTTTTATTTTGCAAAGCTATCTGTCTTCGACATAACCAGACCGAAGAACATATGTATATATGTGTGTATTATTAAATATATATATATATATATGTGTGTGTGTATATATATATATATATATATATATATATATATATATATATATATATATATATATATATATATGTATATGTATATGTATGCATATATATATATATATATATATATATATATATATATATGTATATATATATATATATATATATATATATATATATATATATATATATATGTGTGTGTGAGTGAGTAGGTGGGTGTGTGTGTGCGGGGGTGCGTGTGCGTGTGCGTGTGTGGGTGGATGTGGGTGTGTGTGCATTCTATATGACTACTCTCGACATCGTATATTCTTCCTAGTAGTGGAATAGGCCTGTGTGATTTTATACATAGGTCCAATTTCTATTCTCCTTTCTGTCAGTATTTAGTTGGGCGCGAAGGAAGGGCACATTTAGAACCCACACATTCGAGGTCAACAGAGCAAGATAAGTGCGAATCTAGACTGACCAGCATCAAGAGTTCAAATAATGTTGATAGTATGTGTTCTAAATATGTTTAGTGTTGTGTTTCAAATATGCTTAGTAGTGTGTTTTTTTTTAAATGGTAGATATGACTAGTAGTGTGTATTATAAGGAGGTAAATATGCTAAGTAGTATGTGTTCTAAAATATAGAATTTATGATACTGCGATAAAAAATACCGAAAACGAACCTAATTTACCAAGAGTTTTCAATAGCTAATAAAGCTATATATTTGCCTAATCCGATTCCTATGCAAACGCCAACACCTTCTACCATGCATGGAATTCGTATAGTATAAACTGAATAAATGAGACTAATTTTAGGGTCGCCACCATTCACTAAAAAATGCACAGAGTTGTGGACATCTAATCAGGTATCAGAATAGGATACAAACTGTCTGGACTTTAAAGTGTGTATATCAGTGCGCATATGTATATGCATATATGTGTATGCATATGCATAAGACATGCATATATATATATATATATATATATATATATATATATATATATATATATATATATATATAGTTATATATATATATATATATATATATATATATATATATATATACATACATATATATATATATATATATATATTATATTATATAATATATATATATATATATATATATATATATATATATATATATATATATATATATATATATATATATATATATATATATATATATATATATATATATATATATATATATATATATATATATATATATATATATATATATATATATATATATATATATATATATATATATTCATATATTCACACAACCATTACCACACGTAGGTCTACGTATGGCCAATTCCGTGATGGACACAACCAACGATCTCATGTCCAAGCGTCAATCGTGTATGCTGCTAATACTCGAGGCCTTGATGCGTGCCAGCAACGAGTTTGACCCTGAACATAAAAAGGCACAGGAAGAAGCTGTACGCGTGCATGACATTATGGCAGAGGTGTGTGTGTGTGCATGTTTGTATATGGTTATAGCTAGGATTGACATGCGCTTATGTAAGGATTAATACTGAACCGCATGCAAGGACGTAGAGTAGAGTTTTGTGTGTGTTTTTGCTTTTGGCTGCGATTGGTATGTGCGAGCGTGTGTGCGAGTCTGCTATGAACTGAGATTAGTGGGGTACCTTCGTGTAGTTGTTTTCTCACCCCATGGGGTGCTGATGCCTTAGAGATGGTATGCTTAACATAACGTCGTGCTTGTTGCTTGCAAGGGTGTTCTGATGCCTGCGTTACCCAGTAGGGTCCAGGTGGGTGTCTATTCATAGAGGGACAGGGGTGAACGGTACACTTGTACCACATCTTCAGTAGAATTTGTACACACGTTCCGTATCGAGCCTAGCGTTTGGAGTGTATGGTCCGTTCGCGTGCGTCGTGCTCGTGTATCGACTATCCTTAGTTTGTAGTGGCCTTACCTGTGCCCACGCTATTGCGGAGACGATTTTACTTTATTACGTAAAGCTGTGCATGGCAATGCGTTTTAAGTTGATTTTAGCAGTTGAATCTAATCATCGATATGCCTATAACGTGTCTCGAAACAAGCTGTTTCAACGTATCACCCGTTTAGGTAAAACGTATATGTGAAACCGTTGACCACTACTCCTGCGCCCACAGCATGGCGGGGGTGACCTCACCTTCATCAAATGGATCGGCACGCAAGTATGGCGTCGAACTGGACGTATCGAAGAAGCGGTAATAGCCCTAGACCAAGTGGTTGAGAAGGCCAAGAAAATCGAAAAGGGCCCTAATCTGGTGTTTAGGGTGCGGTTTGACCAGGCGACCATGCACTTCATCGAACAGGTGTGTGGTTGCCATGTGTAGCCATGTGGGCGTTTCATTGGGCGATTGGTGTTGTGTTATAGCACATTGGACTCATGGCTCCTTTCAATGCTTGATTGGTATACAACGAACCTCGGAATCGATTAGATTGTCGCATGATTTGCTGTCATTAGTCGCATGTGCATATGTATCGTCCTTCTGAATCTTCTGGTTTTAACATGACGGTTACCCCAAATAAACCTTCGCATACTCCATACCATCTCAGGATTATGCGAGAGCGAAGGACTTTATGCTGCCGCTGATTGATAAGAACAGTACCTACACCTCCAAGACCATGACATGTGTGCTCATCGGCGCGTGTTGTGCGAACCTCGGGCTTGACAACCAGGCCCAGAATGCTTACAAGGTGAGTGCGTCCATGAGCTTTGGCGTACATTTGCCAAAGATCAGTGTCTAATGTAAATTTCAATATGCATCATACAGTTATGTGTGAGCTCTGCCAACATTTTTCCACAGCTGGCGTCTAACGTAAATTACAACATCCATCATATGTGTGAGCTTTGCCAATATTTTGCCATAGATGGGTCTAACGTAAATTATAACTTTCATCATACAATTATGTGATCTCTGCGAATCGTTTTTCTACATATGGTATCTGATGTGTATTACAACATCCATCATATAATTGTGTTATTTCCACGAATCGTTTTGCCACAGATGGTGTCTAACGTACATTACATCCATCATACAATTGTGTTTTTTCCGCGAATCGTTTTGCTACAGATGGTGTCTAACGTACATTACATCCATCATACAATTGTGTTTTTTCCGCGAATCGTTTTGCTACAGATGGTGTCTAACGTACATTACAACATTCATCATACAATTGGGTGTGATTTCTGCAAATCGTTTTTTCACAGATGGTGTCTGACGTTGGGTCTGGAGGACGCATGGATGAGAATCTGAAATTAAAAGTTAAAACTTTGATGCGACGGAAATGCCAGAAATTGGTTGGCATTGAACTAACTTACGTGCTTGGATTTTACAAGGTGTTAACGAAAATAGGCTATAGAATCTCATGATGAATTGTCCATGCATCTGTGTTTAGGTGTAACGTGAATACGTATGCTGATTTACGTGAGCAGACTTGTATAGTGGGTACACAGGCATCCATAACTTCATTGACAAGTATGGTACCCTAGTAGATGGGGTGTGCATGTGCAACTGCTAACTAGGTCCCCATTCAACTCTCTATTACCTGAGGAAAGACAGATGTCTCTGCGCAAGGTTAGCGTGTAGTGTGCTTATAGAACAAAGTTCAGATATTATCTGCTTGGCGGTGTTTGAGATTCTTGCATAGGTCACAGCTGCAAACTCTGTCAGTCTTATCACTTTGTCTCTCATGACGGCCTTCAAAGAATATTTGTATTACTTGACCCAAAAAAACCACAACTCTTGCATCTGCCTGTACACTTTGCCTCTGTGTTGGTATACAAGACGCACTCCCAACTGACACATTATCACTTATGTGCCCGCCTCTACAACTAATTATCAGATTCTGTCCCTTGCGGATGTGGAGAAGTGTTTAGCGCAACTAGATGACTTCGAAAAGGAGATCGAAGGACATCGAACGGTAGTTGATGAAGTTAAGAAGGTGAGTTGGCTTTGTGTTTGGGAAGGCACATGTAGCTGTGATCAGAGATGCAATGTCGGTGATTTTTTGAGATGGTCTCATCCTTTTGGTGTATAGAATGGGCACATGCTGTTGACGTACCCATAAACCCGATTCGGTCGTGGAGATAGATATGTATGTTGATCTGCTTCATGGTAAGATTTTCCTTTCCTTTCCGAATATTTTAGATTCGAACTTTTGGCAAGCGTGAATTTTCTTTTTTAGCTATTTTGCACAATTGAAAGGTGAAAGCCTTTTTCGAGTGTATAGAACAAAGTATATTGTTGTCCAATATGTACGTTGCTATGCCGAAACACCTGTCCCTTGTTCTTTGTTTATGAACTGTGCATATCTAACTTTTCATTTCAACAGCATTTGAATACAAAGTTTTCCCAATTCATATTCTGCTGTTTCTGTTCATCATTCAAACTCCCCTCCCCCTCCCCCCTCCTCTCTCTCTCTCTTATTCTTGAATAGACGTCCAAGCACATGCTGCTGGTAGATGAAGAGATGGCTACTTGCCATCTGCTCAAAGGCGCATATCTGCAGCGCCTCCAACGTTCAAAAGAAGCGGTGGTCTACCTGAAGAAAGTGTGTGCGCGTTCAAGGCAATCCCAATTCTCGCCTTCTAATGCTACGTTTCCTCTGTCTTGTACTGTGTACCTTTCCTATCATTGTGTTCTATTTGCTTGCCAAACTAACGTCTACATTAATACCCCAGCGCCCAAACACCGTTATTGTTACTCCCGTTTCATGTACGCAATACGTTTTCCAGACTATTAACGCTCCCCTCGCGCCCAATCCACAGACTATCAGTGTCTCCAACGAGCTCGCTAAAGAGTTGCGCAAGCGCAACCGCATCGAACTGTACGACAACTACCACATGCCTTGTGCGCACTTTGAGCTGGCAGGCATTGCGCTGAGTGTGGGCGATGCCAAGAACGGCAAAGCCCACCTGGACCGTGTGATGAAATATAGTGGATACACCTTCCAAAGCGGCATGGAGTTTAGAGTCAAGTTGATTCATAAGCACAGCATGCTGGACGACAAGCCGAGGCCGTCTGCAACTCTGACGGAGGGGTCGGACAATGCAAGTACGCCTGCTTAGAACCTGTTCGAAGTGGGCGCTATATTTATATATATATATATATATATATATATATATATGTGTGTGTGTGTGTGTGTGTTTACGCTGCTATGCAGAAGCTGGCAAGAAGATGTTCGGAACTTGCTGGTATTCTCGGGTGTGAATATTGACTGTACACGGCCAGACAGCAGTTCGGGCAACATGAATATCATCCAATACAGATGAGTGGACTCATGCAGTACATGTTAATCACATCCGGCACAAACTGAGGAGGCATGAAACCGCGAGCAAGTATGCATTTATCACGTGCCCCATAGCCACGATAGTATCGCAACTGTAGTCTCCGCTACGCACAGACACGTATGGTGCGTTACGTGCGCCACGAAAAAAAAAACAGTTGGTGAAAATCTAGAGATACACGACATACTTCCTGAGTACTGTTGTTTGTTTTAAGTTGCTGATGAGCAATATTAGATAAGGAAGGGGCCAAGTTTCGGGTAGTTTTGATATTGATGCTAGAAATAGTAGACAATTAACTTTAGAGAAATGCTAAAATAGAACGAGGTCGAAAGCGGATCGATTCGAAATAAGGGATCATCTGATAAATAAGATAGAAATGAATTTAACTACGTGCATGGCATATCTTTTGATGCGCGATAGAATTTGTCGTACGTCAACTGTGAAAAATCTCGAGAGTATGGGGAGTATAGACTGTAGAGTACGTAAAAGGCATTCGCAACAGATGTGTTGCTAGCTGATACATGAGTTTTTGCATTGCACCGACAAGATAACGAAGTCACTTTTGGAACAAAAACTGGTTTTCTGACCCTGATTTTTATCTGCGTCGGGAAGGTGGGCCTGGTATTAAAACCTATCAATGAAATAAGTATTTACTAGATTAGATATTTTTTTGGATTAGGTGGACTTATATCCTTTGACTTCATCCGTATATTTGAACAAGCATTGACTTATCGCGTTCACTCTTTTCAGCTTGAAGGTGGGTGTGAGTAATTCATTATCAATGCTGAAAGCTTCCGGTTCTACAATGAAACCTCTGAGCTTCTCGAATCCTTTGAGCTTGCACTCCTTGTGCATCTCCAGTACCTCTGAGGCCAGCATAGCTTTCAACTCTGGCGTTTCAGCGATACTCTTAGCATCGCCAGGGATATTGTTTTCCTTTGCCCAAGCAACAATCATCTCAGCATCGGGTACCACTACGGCCACGGGATAGGCGTGGAACGAGTCACCAGTAACATATACTTGCGCAATATGATCACACTTTCCATACATAGCTTCGAGATTCTCAGCAGCTAAGCACTCGTCCTGGGATAGTTTGAAAATGGACTTCTGACGATCAATGATGGATAAAGTGCCATCAAGGTTCCAACGACCTACATCTCTAGTATGGAACTAACTGTCCTCGTCGGTATCCTCTTTTGTTTTCTCGGGGTTTTTCAGGTACGAACCAAAGACATTGGTATCCCTCACACACACCTCGCCGCGAGGGCACTCATCAGTTGTCAGGTATTCATTTCGGGAATACTCACTAGCTTAACCACATTGGAAGCCATTGGTGGTCCCACATGGCCAAGCTTCATGACGTTGTAGTGAGTTATAATAGCACCTGCTGTTGTCTCAGTTAATCCATAGCCAACCATGATAACGGGACAAACACAAACTCGTAGAAACTCGTGTATAGCCGTGCCGAGAGGTGCTGAGCCGGTAAGGATCCACTTGACTCGTCCACCCAGCGCCATGCTCATTCGATTGAACACTTTCTCATTGAGCCAAGGAATGTCTTCACCACATTCCAGAGCTGCAAGACGCATGTCGTAGTCGTTTTTGAAAGCAGCTTCCTTCTCGGGACCTCCGGCCTTGACACCTTGGTTGATTTTATCGTAGATTCGTGAGAGAATACGAGGTACAGCAATAAAGAAAGTGGGCGTCAAGGTCTGGATATCCAACATTAGCTCCGGTAGTTTGCCTTGGTAAAATCCTATGCTACATCCGACAACCCTTTCAAATAGGTGAGCTAAGGGTAGGAATGAGAAGTGCACATCATGGTTGTTCACATGCAGGCGTTGCTGTAGCGAAATTACATCGGACATCACATTGTTATGGGTGATCTGTACACCTTTGGGGTTGCCTCTGGTGCCTGATGTGTTCCATAAGTACCGCAACATCCGATGCAGTGGGAGGATCGTGTGGGAACACATTCTCCGCGCCCGTATCCTTTAGCTAGTACAAGTTGAGTATCTCAACGCCCGCTTTCGTGAATTTGGCCTTGTCCTCAGACGTGACGGCATCGAAGCAAATGACGTACTTGAGATTTGGTAGACTTTTTTCGTCACACCAAACGTCGTTTGATAATGCGACACGTCGTTTGTGTATGCGACATATCGTTTTACTGTCGTTTTGATAAACGACACCAATTTCATTGCGACGTGTCGTTGTCGCATACCAGGTCAGGTATTTACTACAAATTTAGTTGCTATTTTTTACTATTTAGTATTAACTATTTTAGTTATCACCTGGCCAGGCTGGCCTGATAAACGACAATACGACATGCCTTTCCACTTTTGGCTTTGGAGACACGTTGCGACGCAGCGACGGTCTTTTACTTGTTTACTTTTGGTTTTTTAGGCAACATGTCGCGACATCAAGGTCGCGATTTGTCGTTTGGTCAAGTCGGAACCCGGGAACCGGGAACCTGCACCTTTTGGTCTGAAATATTATATGTACGACCAATTAGATATTTTTATAGAATATCCACCAATAATAGATGCGTAAGCTTGGACCGGCGCATAGGGTGCACCTGAACAGCAAAAAAGATGGACTGACAATCTGACAGGGACACTCCTGTAAACGACATCTAGACGACATGTCGCGACTCGCGACTGTCTTTTATTTATTTGCAGGTATTATATTTATTTGACTTTTCAAGTTTTCAGCCAGCACTTTGCTCATTGCCGGCTTTCATCATTTCATGGTACACGCGCTGAGTCTTTTAGTCTACTCTCTGTCTGTCTCTGAGTGTCTGACAGTGACAGTCTGACTAGTACTAACTACTATGTACAATGCATTGTACGCGCAGTACTGAGTCAATACTCAGTAGTCAGTACTCACTATAGGCTTTTCAGAAACAAATCAATTTCACGAAAAATTTGAATTTATCGTTTTTTTGCCAACCGGGTGATATTCAGTGAAACTCCGGATTTCCAGATCCTCTAAATTAAAAAACAACTGTAGAACTCGGGCGGCTTGTTCAGTCATCAGTGTTCAATGTTGAGTGTTCAGTTGTTCACTGTTCAAATATTATCAAATCACAAAAATCAATCATCAGTCATCATAGTGTCGAGGTTAGGAGATCTATTATTATTGAATACATCTGTTCGGTGAAAGACTGATAGATACATATAAATTCTACTAGTAGTACGGTACATAGTACATCATGCATATCAACATGCGACAGACAACTCTCGAGAGTCTACTTAAGTTCTTGACCATTAGATGTTGCTCTCCGTGGACGGAGTCTGCGGACTGCAGATTGTGGAATATTGATACAAAGTATTAAATAAAAAGTAATGGTACCTATGTATACTCTTTTGATATTTCATTCTGAAAGTCGGACATCATGTACGAAGTCCAAATATTAACTTTTGTGACTTGAGAAGCTGAGTGTGCATGTATAGGCACTCTCTACACATCAAATACAAAGATTGACAATGCTAATAGTCAGATGAAATATGATCGATAACAAAATACAATTGAGCAGGAATTTATAAGAATTACATTTCTACAATAGTCTTAGATACGAGAAATCACACACCCACACATACACATGATCAACCTCCCCCCCCTCCCACACACACGTATTATACATATATATATATATATATATGTATATATATATATATATATATATGTATGTATATATATATATATATATATATATATATATATATGTATATATATATATGTATGTATATATATATATATATATATATATAACTGTTCGGCGGTTAATGTATGGTTCTATATTCAATTTTTAATGTTTCTATGCTCGAACTGAAGACACCTGGCAAGTATTGGCTCAGGTGAATCTAGAATTGGGAATTCTATACCGAATAAATCTCGTAACACAGTACACACTGAAGTGCCTCTGATTGAAGGTTCGGTAACCGTTGCATTCCAAGCACTCAGACATTCTGCGCTATTTTGCAAACCACTTTGAGTGTATAAAGCCATAGGCGTGTTTTTCTGCTTGCATGCATCTCTAAGCCTTTGCTTCATACTACCATCTGGCTTGATACTGACCTCGGTCCCGTTGCCACAGAGATATGACCTACATTGGTCGAAGCCCTTGCATTTGGGGAAGTGTGGAACAATGTGATCGGCGAAGTGTTTGTTGACCTTGTTGTGTTGAAAATTGTAGAGACTGACGCGGTTGGTATGTAAGCAGTTGCTGTAGTCTGTGCGTGAACGACAGACGTCGAACTTGGGTCCGTAGATGGCATGTGTCTGCATAAGTCCCTTGTGTAGGCAATAATCACATCTCGTTAGCGACCCACACGGGCCTCCGAGTTTCACGGCAAAGTTTGCTGAGTCCGGTACGGATACGCAATAGAATCTTGTATCTTTGACACTTCCTGGAACAGCGACATTCTTGGTTTGGCCTTGAAATGGAACGGACCCCTTTTTTAGCGCTAATGATACTATCTATTATATGCAAGAAAGCGATGCGGTTGATGGCGTCATCCGAATCAAACCGTGATAGCACCAGGACACCGTTTCAGCTTATGTCAAACACCTTCTTTGTTCGGTAGTCTTCAAAATGTACACCCTCCCACTCTGTGACTGTATCTAAGCTTTTAAGCACAGCCTCTCTTGCTGCAGGTACGAAAGTCCCGATTTCCACCATACAGCTTTGCTTGTAGTTTTGTGTGTGTCGGGTAAATCTACGCTTGATTATCGCAACAACTGTAGCACACGTGGCATCGTAAAGCATTAATTCTGAATCAAACTGCCATCGTATCCGCACATTGTCATGCTCATTCCCGGGTGCGTACAGGTCCTCTATGGCCAACATGACTGATGGGACGGCTATGCGTATTAAAAGCTTACACTTACCCGTATACGCATTGCGAGCACCTTGCGATAGCTTACGAGGGTCAGTCCCGCTGAAAACCCTCGGGCCTATCACATAATAAATTGTACTATCCACTTCTGATTGTCGGATTAGTGCTGCTTTGCTATTCGAATCCAACTTCTGAATGATGCTCTCTGTACTGATCATGTTATCCGGACTTGTACTCTCTGGGCTATTTATATACTCTTGACTTCTTGTATCATCTGCAAGACGTGTTTCTGTTTCGGATTCTTCCTGACGCAAATCTGCAGACCCCGATTGACAAACATTTGCTAGTCGATCTTGATTGTTCTGATTGTTTTCTGGAGTCACAAGCATGTCTACGGCACTTCCGAATTCAGTTGATTGGCCCGACTGACCGTTTGAATTATCGGTATACGCCTGACTACTGGGTGCTGTGAAAATATTTGGGTATGATGTGCGGTATCCAGAGAAAGCCCCGGTAAACCCCGCACAAAATGTAAGACTAGGCACAATCACAATGACGGAGAGTGCCGCATACAATTGTTTCAACACCATACCAGCTTCATGCCACGCTTTTTTTATGAGTGACTGTAATATACATTTTGATATATATTTAACTATATATACATAATTATATATATATATGTATATATATATATATATATATATATATATATATGTATATATATTATTATATATATATATATATATGTATATATATGAATTGCATATATTTTTTATTTAAAAAATATATTATACATATATATATGTAAGCATACATTATACACATAAATACATACATGCTTACATGTTTATATATATATATATATATATATATATATATATATATATATATATATATATATATATATATATATCATCATATACTTACACACATGTATATACATATATATATACATATATATATATATAAACTGGATAGTCTCTATTATACGCGTAGCTAATACATTATAATCACCTGTATCTGTGATGTATCGGTCGAAAATACGAATTCATGTAGACTACGCCACACCGGTAGATGCTATGATGAAAAATCACATCTCATTGCTCGATATTAAAGGCGTGTTGATTGAATTATTAAGAGTTTAGACTCTAAAGCAAAAGCCTAAACTCTCATGATATCGCAACACATCTACCGGTCACCAAATGGCAATAACCCACAAATATATAGAATTAAATACACTTTTACACACACACACCATTGTACATTAAGTATTTGTACTTCCTGTTGTAATGCCGTCTTTAATTGCGGTCGCTATAATCTCAGATCGGTGTTAAGGTATCCTTCCCATGTACACCCCTTGGTAGAGTAATACTAATCGATAGCTTTGGTAGGCAAGGTCTGGTGTCTCAAATGTTGATGCTTGTAACGAGGTAGGTACGGTGCAGTGGGTATACTAAAAAAGATACAACTCGGCAAGTAAGCTCTGGCAGGACATAAATCGAAGACTATATATCGAAGACTAAACTCTGGTTAACAAGCTCGCACATTTGGTACATACTATGCAGTGCGTGGGTCACCCTCCCAACCCTCTCGCCTCGCACATTTGGTACATACTATGCAGTGCGTGGGTCACCCTCCCAACCCTCTCGCCCTCGCACTCTCGCTCGCTCCCATGTTGTAGATAAATTTGGTATTTAAATTCGGCAGATACAGACATGCGCGATACCCACAGTGTGCTGCGACTCTCCCGCCTGCTCAATCGATCTTCTTCTCCTTGCCCTTCTCAGTGGGGCGTTTGCCGAGTGTGAAGACGTATATGCCCAGGGCTGTCGACACATCATGCGTTACATACACAGAGAAGTGTATGTACATGCACAGCGACACTACAAAGATCTCATACAGCATCAGATCCTCGTAAGCCTGTTGGGCACGAAGGAGGCAAGGAATACAAACAATGCATAAATAAGGGTTGCGTGCTACGACTGATTAAGCTATGGAATCAATATTCTACGGTACGCCTCCTTTGGTCACAGTCGGGAAGGTGGAGACAATAGAACGACGTCCTATAGGCACAGGCGGACTAGAAGCGATCGCAAACAACAGCAAAGTATATCACTGGCCACTATAAACTACGGTCATTATAGTTTGTCGGGTAAACACTACGATGCCGCTCCGCACAGAGCTCTAATACCACGCAGTCTGAATTATAATTTCAGTGAACGCATGCGCATGGTTGTAGAGCGATGGTCGGTGACTATGTATGCAGATTGCTATCGTTGTATATATCGTCATGAACACTTGCATATCTATAATATATATATATATATTATAACTTACCTCCATCACCTCTTCAGACGGACTACCGAACTTATATGTGTACGCAAAGAAGTTGATAAGCGCGTGACAGGCCATGGCAAACACAGCAGTGAATGTCTTTCCCCACGGGCGATACTCTTCTTCGCAGAGATGCGCCAGCATCAGCGAAGTTAGTAGCTTGCTAATTAGCAGTCCTAGGGTCCAGATAACCCTGTGATTTTATAACGGCGAGTGGGGTTGAGAGTGCGAGTACAAATATGTTAGCATCGTCGTAGTAGTGCGTACAATCATGACAGGTGCTAACTGTGTTGATAGCTCTGCGAGATTGTATGTGCTAGAAGACCGACCAACCAAGCCTGTAGTACATTTGTAGACAAATGTACACACACAAATAGACAGCCATACTGGCGTATGCTGGCAGAGTCGTGTGTATACAATATACCACTCACTGGATATACACAAACGATCGAGGATGATGTTCTGGGGCATTGGTGCAACTAAAAAAATACCCAGAGTACGGGCAGAGACTATATGAATGCAACCATATATATATATATATATATATATATATATATACTCAATTGATGTATGTAGACACGACTATTCATGTATTCACATACATAACCATGTATGAGCAGAGGCACCTATACATAGAACAAATATACAAGCGAGGATGACATTCCATATCATCAAAGACCATGAGCTAGAATCATGTGCCGAGCTTAACCTGCAACACCACCAGACACAGGTGTATATACACTCAAGCATGTATATACATAATACACAGTACACCCAAATGTACCGTAGAAGGTATCCAATGCCCCATCCCCATACAACGGGAATTGCAGCCCAATGATATATATGTGACGGTTGAGTGGTCAGAACCACGCACAGAGCGGGAGAAGTGCCACCACAGGACATGGTATGGCTTGACCAGGGTAGGTACACATACTCCATCAATATAATACATATACAGGTTCACACTACTAGTTAACCACACACACACCATCAAAACAATACATGCATGTGTACACACACACCATCAAAACAAAACATGCACAGATTCGCATTGCTACATAACCACACACACACATGCATGCACAGATCACGTACAGTCGAGGATGGCGACCCATGATATCAGTGGGACTGTTGAATAGCCAGAACCAAGCACCTAGTGTAAGCAATGCCACAACCAGACACCGTGTGAGCGCCACAATGTATGTCTGTGTTCCTGGTTCCTTGAGATTCATGGGATTGCTGCCCTCCTGCGTGTATGCAGGGGTGCGTGTCAACTGTTAGCAGGCTAGTGTGTGGTGGGTGTATTGAGGGTGGGTTCAGCGTGACGGTGGTGAGACATATAGACGCGACTGAGTCGTCTGGGGTTGATGCTGGGGTGAGTGCCAAGGTGTGCGTGGAGTGGGCTGAGCTTTGGCCTGAGATAGCGTTCCTGAGAGGAACGGATGGGGCATGGAATGCTACAGCAGTGTACGGTACGGCAGAAACATCCCACATTGAGACGACCCAAATACATTATAAACTGTCCCAATTGCCACACAAGGTATGCAATGGGCTAGCACTCGCACAGACACCAGAAGAGGCTCTGCATCTAGATAAAATAAAACCCACCCGTGTGTGACACATGGACATTACGTGTGAGGTCACGCTGTACTAGAACGACATCATCATTATAGGGAGAGAGTGGTTAATTTTTGTTCCATAAATATACCTACAAGTGTTGTTCCACAAAGACACTCATATTGGACGCAGTATCCCCTGCGTGAACAAGTAGTGTGTATCCATAGCAACGGCGTAGCCAAGCAATGAAGTTGCACCGGCCATCCAGCAGTGTCGGTGAGACGGTACGGTGCACGTGTTTAGTTCAATCCATGTGTATGTATAGGTGTTCAGACACTACATATAACACACACCGACACTACATATAACACACAGAGACACTACACATAACACACACTCACTCCCACCAAGAAGCAACACACACCTTCTCGGCGTTCGCGGT
>LUCW03000213.1:100000-105000 GCA_001586965.3 Sphaeroforma sirkka
AGGATGTCGAAGGCTAAGGATGTCCGCAACAGAGGCACACACAGTGACCACGTGACTGAAGGCGTGTTCATCGCTTGGATGTATTCTTCAATTCTGCTCGTCGTTTCTGGACGTGTTGGAGTGGTCGAAACGACAGTCAGATAAGAGTGTACTTTAGATATCAAAGTGGTAGTATGATAATATAGTCAAAAATGAATAACGCCAGACATGAGTGTACTTTAAATATCAATGTGGTAGGGTGGCAATATAGTCAAAGATGAATGAAGCCAGACATGAGTGTACTCTTTAAACATCAATTTGGTAGTATGATAATATAGTACCCTAAGCCCGCATGAATCAACGGCATGTAATGGGAAGGCAGGGCTATGCGACAAAGCAAACACAGATATAGGATACTACAAAGAAATGTATCAAGTGGAGATGCCAATATAACTTGTATTCCTGCCCACGCGGACCATGTGCAGCTGCAAGTTAATAGCAGTGAACATCATGCATATAATCTATATGGCGCTAACGATGAGGAAGCAGTGTTCATACACTAGTGCATATAGTATGTATCTAACGATAAGTTGCAGTACATATAGTGGACAAGTGAACTACCTCGATCTCTTGCACAGAAAACCCCTATCAGTATAGTACACATAGTCCGTACAGTATTCCCTATGCAAACACATGTATATGTGTATATATATACATATACATATACATATACATATATATATATATATATATATATATATATATATATATATATATATATATATATATATATATATATATATATTATGATGATGTGTGTGTGTGTGTGTGTGTGTGTGTGTGTGTGTGTGTGTGTGAGTGTATATGTATGTATATATATATAGACACCAACCAAAAGGCACACAAATACCTGTAACCCCAGTGAATCAATGTTACAGGTATTTGTGTGCCCTGGTTATTGTCCATATTATATATATATATATATATACATATATATCTCACAGATACACACTACACACACACACACACATATATATATATATATATCATATATATATATATATATATATATATATATATATATATATATATATATATATATTATATATATATATGTGTGTATATGATATGATGTGTGTGTGTGTGTGTGTGTGTGTGTGTGTGTGTGTGTGTGTGTGTGTGTGTGTGTGTGTGTATATGTATATATATATATATATATAGACACCAACCAAGGCACACAAATACCTGTAACCCCAGTGAATCAATCTTACTATGCCTGCAGCGTACATCTGATACATAAATGTGCATACAGTGAACATGTGATGTACCTCGATTTCATGGGCATCCACCTCCATCCAGTACAGCGGCGGTTCTGCAGTCGTCTTACGGAATATCTGGTCGAGTGCCACGACCTTTCTTGGTTTCTTCTCGTCCACCTCTTTCTTCGTCACTTTCTCCTTCACCTTCTCCTTTTCGGCTGAGTATGTACATGAAATTCGGGTTTTATGATGTTTAGAATAAAAAACAAAGTATTATGTGATACTCCGATATTCGCGTATGGTATTGTAATTATTGTGGCGATCAGAATCAGAATAATTTCGTTGTGGGCTGCTGTACTCAAAGCCTTATACTCTCAGCCAAAACAGTCTGAAATGTTAATGGCTCCAGTTACACACACACACAAACATATATATATATACATATATAATCACGTACAACATACCAATACAGCTAAACACGCACCAAACACACCTTCAGATTTTCTCCGCTGAGCCGCTTCCCTTGCCTTAAGGCGTTCCTGCTCCACCGCAGCGCTCGCCCGTCTGGCATTGCCATTTGGGCCGTGTGATACAACAGCCACACGACCCTTCCCACTCGCACTCTGACGCAGTGCGTGTGCTTCTGAGAGGGATATGAATGTAACGCTGAGTTGCTTCTGGTTGCCCTGAGGCCATTTGATACCGTCTATGGCATTCAGCGCCGAAGCGGCGGCTTCGTACGTTTGGAACTGTAGTGGAATGAGGCGAGGGGGGGGGGGGGTTCGATATATCGTTTAGATAGGAAACGTATATGCGTATATGCATGCTCAGTCTATGTGCATATGCATGCTCAGTACAGGTGGTAGTAGGTGTAGCGGGATGTTACCAAGGAAGGGTTTAACCCTAATCGATGGAGACAATGCGTGTAGGGAGTATGAACAATCATGTCCTCTTATTTAGTAAAGACGGTATATACTGTAGTTGGTTAGTGCACGGACAGGACATCGTGCTTGCAAACATATGGCAGAGAGAGACGAATGCGCATCCGCAGGCGCAGGAGGGAAAGCTCGACATGGAAAACAAGCTGAAACAACCAAGACTCCCACTGGCCCGAACAAGCACCACCACCCAGAAGTGCCGGCACCCAACGCCCAATGGTAGCAGTACACATACTCTCACAACAAGGAGACTGAGCACAGAAGACATACGATCGTACAGTCTTTTAAATACACAATATAACATTAAAGTACAAACATTCTCATATGGACTTCCACTCCGCCAATACTACCAGCTCACAGCTCAAGCGTGTACTTGTACATGTAGATGTCACTATAAGTTGTATTGCTTATATATATATATATATATGTGTGTGTGTGTGTGTGTATGTATGCATATATATATATATATATTTGTGTGTGTGTGTGTGTAGAGAGACAGAAGAGAGAGAGTCTGTGACACAAACTAATTGGCTCATGCAGCCTCTCATATGCACCCAGCGCGCCATGCGACTATTACTTATCAGTCACACTATCATATACCCGTCCAACTCTCGCATTGTAGCTCAACCCTAAACCTAAACCCAAAGAGATCCGATACTGAACTCCGGCTGTACTCTCCCAGCCGTCTGAGAGTATCACACGCCAGTACAACGCTCCAGGTCTAGCCAGACTATTCGAGACACAAGTCGCACTACTGTCCCCAAGTGCCCTGTCACATACCGTGCAGCAGCACTTGGTTCGTTGCTTATCCATCCAACATCCCACCGACCCACTCTCAGCATCGTCTTCAACCAGATCACCATGCTGTGTTAATAGGTCCACCATCTCCGAGTTGGTCAACGGCCGGCACAGATTCTCGATAAGCAGGGATTGTCTGTGGAACCGAATGTAGATACAGAGTGAGTAGGTAGGAAGAACCGAATGAACACACAGAGTGAGTAGGTATGAAGAACAAATGTACATACAGAGTGAGTAGGTAGAAAGAACCGAATGAACACACAGAGTGAGTAGGTAGGAAAACCAGTGTACACACAGAGTGAGTAGGTAGGAAGAAGCGAATGTACATACAGAGTGAGTAAGTAAATAGAACTGAATGTACACACAGAGTGAGTAGGTAAATAGAACCGAATGTGCATACAGTGAGTAGGTAGGAAGAACCGAATGAGCACACAGAGTGAGTACGTAGGAAGAACAGAATGTACACACAGAGTGAGTAGGTAGGAAGAACCGAATGTATATACAGAGTGAGTAGGTAAGAAGAACCGAATGCACACACACAGAGTGAGCAGGTGGGTAGTGCGGTGGACTCGGGCACAACAACACAATACGCTGGTTCCTAGCCACTGGGATGATGATCCCGTTCAATAAGCACATGCCTTAGCCTCTTGAACAGTATACATACCCATCAACAACGAGTATAGTCACTGCCTATATATACATCATACAACACCGTGCTAGCCTACCTCACTCCACAGGCAGTACTAGGAAAGGGACATACTTCCCAATACAAAGACTAAACAGGATCACGGATTAGTCAGGTAACTATAATACCGATATAGGAAGGCGTCAATACGCAAAATGAACAATGTACACTTACGCGTCAGACGCCTCGTCCTCTCCCACGACTGGCCCATCCAGATCATCACCTGTGCATGGACAAATTTATTGAATTCGCGCAAATTTAACTAGAAATCACGGACAGAAAAGTCCAAGGAACGAAGTTCGGGACAAATAAAAAATGCGTGCGTATGACAATATGTACAAGGAAACGTGAAAGTGCGTATGACCGCTTTGATGGGAATGTAAGATATATATATATATATATATATATATATATATATATATATATGTGTGTGTGTGTGTGTGTGTGTGTGTGTGTGTGTGTGTGTGTGTGTGTGTTTGTATATATATATATACGTGTTGTGTGTGTATGTGTAAACTCCAACATATGCAATATAATTAATTATTTACAACGGCGTATCAAACATTCCAGTATATACACAGAGCAGGTAAATACGCTCAAATCCTGATAGTAGGCATAGCATAGAACAAGTACCTAGTTTGAGGGTAACCTCCACATGAGTATCATCATCGCGATCGTCTACGTCCCCATCTCCATTAGAGTTCCGTCTAGCCTTCTTGTCACTCTCGTGAGCATCGCCTTCATCCTCATACCTGCCCCTCTTCTCGCCCGTGCGCTTCTTCTCACGCATCTCCTCGTCCACGACGCTGCTTTTCTCGTCCGCACTCCGCTCCTGTTCGTCAGCCCTTACTTGCTTCTCATCGGCCTCTCGTTGTTCTGCATCGGCCTTTCTCTGCGTCTCGTCCGCCATTCGCTGCTCCTCGTCGGTCGTTTCCTGGGCCTTTTTCTCAGCCTCCCTGACCTTCTCCAGCCTGCGTTCCTCCTCCAACCTCACCTCCTCCGCCTGCTCTGCTTCCTCATTGATCATCTCGGCCACACTGTCGAGGCTCTCTTGCCGCATATCGTCTATGCTCTCCCGTTGTTGCCGTCCCTTCAGTAACTTCTCTCGCAACGCCTTCGCAGCCCGTTCGGCCAGGAGCTTCTCTCTGAGTTTGTTCTCGGCCTCTAGCTTCGCACTGTCACGCTCCTTCTCCTTGGACCCCTTCTCCTGTTCCTTCGCACCCGCACTAGTTCTGATATTGGCATTGGCCCCAGCGTTCACCTTGTCCTTAGACATCTTGGACGCCAACAGCTTCTCCCGTAAACTCTCAGCTGCCGCTGCGGTGGTTTTGCTAATCTCTG
>LUCW03000213.1:110000-125000 GCA_001586965.3 Sphaeroforma sirkka
TCTGACCTGCGCTCCGCACTTCCCTTCCCAGCGCCTAAAAGGCACCACAGCTCCCAATACAAGACAATACACCCACTCATCATTAACTACCCCTCAACCAGAACCCAGCAATAAGCATATGTGTCTCCGACGGTGACAGCGGTGAGAAATAATCCGTTCCCATACCCATCTACCTGTCGTGCCTACCTACAGTGTATACCCACACTAATAAGTACAGTGACGTAACTACTGTTGGGGCCAGTAGGCGCCGGCACGGTCGTTGCTGGTGTGTTGCTGCTGCTGCTGTTGTTGTTGCTCGTACGCCTGCTGCTGTAGGTATGAGCTGTTGACGTAAGGATTGTTTGACATGCCCGATGAGTTTTGCTTACTGGCAGAGTTGACATTGACACTGTTGTTCATTCGGTTCATGTTGCTGTAGTATGCACTGTTGGCACCGCTTGCGTCGTAGGGTTGCTGTGCTTGCGCTACGTTCTTGCTCTCGTCGTAGCCCTGGATACGTGGAAAGGATGAATTACGTTGAATTGTCATACAATATACCAATACCAACACGAAAAGCCCGATTGTGGCTGGAAACGAGCACATCTGGAGAAGAGAAGCCTGCACAACTAAATAAATAAAACTAAAATTCTGCCACCAACATCATGCACAAGACACATAGCAGCACTTCACAGCCCACCAATTGCACGAGAACCACTTCCGACTATTTCCAACACCTGATGCAAGGTACCTTATGTAAGGGATCGCAACTACACAGCCCAAGCACACTGAACTACTACTACTATCCTGTACTGCTGATTCTGTTTCGTAGAACTTCAAACCGGCGGTAGTATACCCGCATTGCGATTAGTTGTAGACCCCATACGGTTATCATTGCACACACTCCCCCACAAACAACGTCGGTGATAATATACCGGGCCATCGCGACATATACACCATTAAACACCATTATCCGTGAGAGTGACCTACCTGGCTTTTGTACGCGTCTACGCTTCCAGACGAACTCTTGCCGGTACTACCGCGACCGGCGCCGCCGTAACTGCCCACCGATCCAGGCGCAGTGCTGCCGTTGACACCTGATTGATTGCTATTATTAGCTCCACTGCCACGTGCCTGCTGCTGCTGCTGCGGCTCGTACTGTTGGTACGGGTTGACACCCCCACCGGAGACCCCTCCTACACCCGACATGCCCCCCGCCATCTGCGCAGGCGAGGCCGAAGATACCGAACTGTTATTGAGGTTCTGCTTGCCCACACTTCCGGCTACATTAGTACCAACTCCGCCAACGCCCGCAGAATTCTGTGGGATACCACCCGCACCCACACCAGCACTGCCCATACCAGGGGCGCCCTGCTGGCTGTACATGTTGTAGCCCGATAGACCCGCTTGTTGTTGTGACCCACCCTGCTTCTGCTGCTGCTGCTGCTGCGGTGCTTGTTGCTGCTGTTGCTGCGGCTGCTGCGGCTGGGGCTGCTGTTGCTGGCCCTGGCTGTACACCTGGTACCCGAGGTTGAACTTCGGTTGTGCGGTGTAGGTGGGCTGGTACGGGTTGGGTGTGCCCATATAGTACTGTCCGTACACATTGTGCGCCGCATACGGATTACCGTACATGCCAAAGTGCTGTGCTTGCGGCGGCACGCCGGCCGCATTGGCGCCTGTGTGCGCAGGGTTGCCTTGGGCCAGGCCTCCATCCATACTGTTGGCATTCGCACCGTTGTACTTATCTGCCCCACTTTGTGAGTGACGGGACTGGTGCTCGCGCCCGTTGCTACCGCCGCGCGCCTGAGGCTGAGGTGCATACGGCGCTGCATTCGGGTCATAGTAACCCATACCGCCCATGCTAGCGCCCCCACGCACATCCTGGTCATACTGATACCCCCATCCGTGCATGCCAAAGCCGGGTGCCATGGTACCGGCGTGGGCATATCCGTATCCCATTGGGGCAATGCTTGAGGGGTCCACGGCACCGTACGCGTCCATGTGGCTTTGCTGATACGCCTGTCCGCCCTGAACGGCCTGTAGGTGGGGGTGCACACCCTGGGCCTGCATCATCTGCTGATTGTACTGGTGGTGCTGGCTGTTATTGCTGTTGTTGTTGTTCATACCTCCCCTGCCTCGGCGTCCACCGCCGCCGCCGCCGCCGCCACTGTTCTGGGCCACGGCTTGCGTGTGTTGCTGCTGCTGCTGCTGTTGTTGTTGTTGATGTTGCTGCGTGTTGTGGTGCGCGTTCTGCTGCGGCTGCTGTGCATTGTTAGCACCGGTTAAGCTTGTCGCACTCATGCTCGCCATGCCACTTTGGGCTCCATACTGGTGCTGGGCACTTGTCTGCTGCTGCTGTTGTTGTTGGGGTGCTGCTTGTGTCTTGATTTCCTGCTGTTGCACGGCCTGTGTAGGCTTGACCTGTTGTTGTTGAATGGGTGTGCTCTCACTACCTGTCTCCTGTCCTGTTTGTGAAACCGGGGCCACGGAAGTTGGGCCGGAAGGTGCGCTGTTGGCCCCAGGTGCCATCGAGTTAGTAGTTGTCTTGTCCGATACACCACCTACAGCGGTGTTGCTGTTACCACTGTTGTATGATGCCGCGACAGTTGGCGAGCTATTATTAGAATCAATGATACTATCAAAGTTCATGCCGCCCAAACTACCGAACTGCAAGTCCAGTCCAGCCGACCCAACCGCAGCGCTGGCAGTCGTTGGCATGGTAACCGGCTCGCTGGGAGGGCTGACCTTCTGTGAGACGGGCTTCTGCGTACCCACCGCCGCAGAGGTGCTGGGCACCTCTGGTGCCTGTGCCTGTGTGTCCGCAGACTGAGGTGTGGTGTGTGAGGGTGCAGGTGCGGCTGCTTCCTCAACGGCTGTGCTTGCGGGGGTGTCATCCTTGAGCGCCAGCTCAGCGGTGGCATTGACAGCCTTCTCCGCCTCCCGTGCCTCGCTGTCCTCCGCTGCGAATGTGGAGGCCGTGTCGGCTGTGGTGTGTGGTTGTGTGGGCTTCTCAGTGCTAGTACTACTACTGTTGCTAGGTGCGGCAATGGGTGTCTTGGCCTGTGCTTGTTGGTGCTCTTGGGGCGGCTGAGCCTCTACTGGCTTGGTCGCTGGGGGGGGTGGGGGCGTGGGTTCAGGCTTGGGAATGAGGATGCTGGCCCATGTTTTGGGAGCGGGTGCCTTGGGCTTTTCCGGTTCTTTCTGTGTGTACTGTGATTGCTTTTGCTGCTTGGTGGCTGGTTGTTGTTTGCTGCTATTCTGTCGGCTGTTGTTGCGAGTGTTGTTGGTGCTGTATGTGTTGCTGTTGCTGTGGCCCTTCTCAGCACCCGGTGCGGCAGGTGCTGTAGTGCTACTCGCAGCCGTACTTGCTGCAGGGCCATTGGCATTGTTTGTCTTATTCTTACTACCCCATTGGCTCTTAATACTAGTCTTAGCCACACCACTCGTCACCTCCTGTACACCCTTAGGCTCACTGCCAGTGATCGACCCGGCCAGTTGCTCTCCCCAGGAACTGGCGGCTTCCCATTGGTTGTTAATTTCAGTCGTGACCTTCTCCACACCTTCTTCCACCGCTGCAACGGCCGCCTCTCCCCATCCCTGGCCGTCGTCCTGGGCCGTGTTACTCTGTGTTGTGCTCCTATTGGGTGCTTGACTCGCCTTACTGTGGTTTGCACTCGCACTCGCACTTGCATTCGCGTTCGTGTTCCTGTTCTCCTTATTCGCATGTGACCGTGGCTGCCCATTGGCGTAGCCCCCGCGCACGTTCGACCCATTGGCCCCTCGATGACCCCGATCACCGCCACCCGTTGACCCCCGGTTTTGTTGGTCGTTGTTGTGGTGGTAGTTGTTGTCTCTGGGATATCTTTGCTTGTGCTGCGGTGGTCCTGTGTTCTTACTTTTCTTGGGCTTCTTCTTCGTCTCTGTCCATGATTCTTCTACGGGTGCGGCCGTGCCTGTGTAATTTGCAGTCAACCGTGACCTTTAGACAAAAGAACATGTCTGTATTCTAATCTAACTATCGACCGATGCTCGGACATTCCTTAAGGTGTTCAGACCTTGTAGCATACAATTCCTTAGGTCTGTAGTATCTGTTGATTGTGCGCGCGGTGTGTATACGGTATATACGTGTATACATGGGCCACGAAAAACTCCCATGAAATAGTTTCCACTGATATTCCAATAACGGAAAGAAGCCATTGAGAAACAAAGTGGTTACTTTTGGGGATTCACTTGATACAGCGTGACACACGCAAACGACCATGTGATGATATTGGCAAACTACAAAATCAATTCCTAAAAACAAGCTGCCATTGCGAATGCGACAGGCAATAATTCAAAAACAGTATACATGCAAAAGACATGCTAAAGAAGATATAACCAATCCCACAGATATTACAAATCCCACTGCCTATAAGCACATGTAGAGATCACCACACTGCTACATATAGACCACAGACGATCTCGCATCTCGCATATCAATAACCCCAATCAAGGAGACGACTGCAGCACTGCGACAAACTGATATAGATAGTATAAAACTTGACTGTGATAGTATATATCGAGAAAAAACTGGTGCGATCTAGGAGGCGCACCTGAAGGCCGCGCTACGACACAAAAGGCGGTCGCGACATACACACGCATCCCACAAAAGCGGGAAAATTAAGAAAAACTAGTTCGTATATAGAAACTCAATATGTTCCAGCTATCCGAAAGCCTATCAATGAACAGGATGTCACCAGCTATCTATTCCCGCAAGAACAGGTCCACATGACTTCTCAATTTCATTGAAAAAATTATGACCAGACCCAAGGTAGACACGATAGTACACCTAGACAGACTACCACGAAGCAACAACTTCTAGCTATAATAGAGCAAAAGGCATTGAAACAACAGAAAAAATCTGGATATGAGAACACAAACAATATCAACAAATATACACGAAGTGTCCAAAACAGCTCGCTCATACACTAGACAGGTATGGTATGCAGAGATACAAGCCCAATATCTCTGCATCCTGAATATTCGCGTAGACATAGCAGCCTCATATACACACACAGGCGACAGTCCCATACCACCTACCATCAAGGATGCTAATAGCGGTGTCTTGTACGTTGTACTCGTTCTCGTGCAGGCATTGCAGGATTATATCGTCCTTCAGCTCTGGCGAGACTTCTTTAATCTGGCTGACCATTGCCTTTATTTCTTCCTCCGAGTACTTGCTGGCCGCAGTTAGGCCTTGCAGTCTCCTCTGGACCTCTTCCGTATGTGTCATACTGGCCTGTGTATGCACGGATACAAAAAGTTGGAAAGTCAGAATAAATGCGATCTCTCAGGTGCACACTAAAAGCAGCAAATATACAACATCTACACCAGTACCTTGATCAAGATATCAAAGTGCTGTGTATGATACCAGAGGCCTTTTAACAGTAGCATGCAAAAAGAGGGAGAACGCAATATTGCAAACTAAATGCTACGGTGTTGGAACATACCTTGTGGTCAGGTTGTTTTGTAGCGGGTATGCTAGACGTTCTAGCCATTTTATATATTTTATTGTGGTGGTATACAAGTTTATGTCTGTCTGTCAGATCAAACGACCGTATGCGTCTCCTTGTGGTTGTCTGAGAATATAGTACCAAGACTAAGTGCGTGTGGCAACACTTGTCGTGCAATATATGAATATATACCAAATTACCATAATGAATATTGTCGTAGTTGTACGCAACAACGGTATGCTTTCCGAAAAAAAATATTTCGTGAGACGGTGAGAGAATAAATACATACGCACGAGCATCCAGCAGCTGGACTTCAGGCCGGCACCTCGTACCCCAAAGGTTGGACCAGAAATGTACCGGAATACCAAGTCGCAAACTCGCCAAATCCTGATTTTTGAAGCCAAAATTGATTAACCAAGTGTCCAATTCCTGTCAAATAGTCAGGTTTCTATGAGGGTCAATTCTGCAGATACATTTCTACCGTTGCCGAAAGTCAGAAAACGTAATCCAGTGCCATAGTGAGGAGGCTACGTCATTCGAAACAAGTATTAGAAACCGTAATTTTGCAATACGTATCTCTTAATCTTCCGCGCGCATAGCAAAGTCTGATTTCCGCAGCTGATGTAAAGCCGCGAAAAAAACTGCCCTGAATTTATATTTGCTGTTACTTTGACAGCGTTTGACTGGACCAGTGCCCGTGTGGACAGTTTCAAATGAATGACACATTGAAATGATGTAAAGCCAAAAGGGGATGACACGCAATATTTACATCATGTGCATATTAAACTGTTTTTCTGTGTGCACTGTGCACACGTACGTTATAAACATATATATGCATACATATATATATATATATATATATATATATATATATACATATATATATATATATATACATATATATATATATATATATATATATATATATATATATATATATATATATATATATATATATATATATATATATACATATATATATATATATACATAATATATATATATATATAATAATAATATATATATATAATATATAATATGTATGTGCATATACATTATATGCGTATGCGTATGCGTATGCGTATATACGTATGCGTAATACGCCATGCGTATGCATACGTTATTAGGTGCGCAATGCGTATGCGTACATTGCGTACGTATTGCGTGCATATACACACATGCGTAATGCGTATGCGTCGTCGTATGCGTATGCGTATACCGTAGACATGTGCGCATGCGTATATGTATGACATGTGTAATGGCATGTTGCCAATATAATAATAATAATAATAAATAATGTATTGTTATAATATAATAATGTAATATTATTATTATGTAATATTATATGATAATAATGTATTATAATAATAATAATAATAATAATAATAATATACACATGCGTCGCAATGCGTGCGTAATACACATACGTGCGTGCACATGCACGTGCGTATACGTACATGCATAAACCAATAATGTCATGCATAGTAATAATAATAATAATATTATATTATGCATAATAATAACAATATTATATATTATGATGTGGCATAATATAATAATAATATGTATAATAATAGTTATAAAATCAATACATACTGAATACGCCATGTATATATATAATATTATGTAATAATATGTATATATAATAATAATATATATATATATATAATATATATACATATATATATAATATATACATATGTATGTATGTATAATATACATATCATGATAATACATGCATATATTACATATACTACATACATATACAAAATACATATATATATACGTGTACAAATAATATACATACATATACATTATTGTGCATATGTATATATGTATATATATACATATATAATATGTATGATGTGTGTGTGATGATGTGTGTGTGTGTGTTATATGGATATATATATAATGATGTAAAAGCCTAAAAGGGATGACACGAGAAATACATGCGCATAGCTTACTGTTTTTTACTTGTGTGTGCACGTATGTTATATATATATATATATATATATATATATATATAGGCTATGTATGTATTAATGAACATGCTGTATTCTCCCATAGTTTATAACATCATCAACATATGGAAAGTGTTGAAATGTGTATACAAAATCATGTGGAGAGTCACTCATTATAATGCGCTGAGAACGTTAAGCTACATATTCAATGAACATGTTGTTTCTTTCTTTTCTGCCATAGTTCGCCAATTATGGTGTTGGGCGTGCTTCAGTTTTCTCCTGTTAACCACTCACCCAACACTAATATATATATATATATATATATGTATATATATATGTATGTGTGTATACGTATCTATATCTATATTTTGTTTGTATATATATATATATATATATATATATATATATATATATATATATATATATATATATGTATATATATACGTATATATATATATATATGCAAATACATGTTTTTTGTACTATCTATATTATCGATAGTGATACATATATATACATATACATACACATAAATATTTATATGTGTATGCATATATATATATATATATTATATATATATATATATATATTATATATATATATATATATATATATATATAATATGTATATTTTTTTTATATATATATATATATATCACTATTCATTATTCATTATTTAGGTACACGTTTATATATCTAGTCATGTACAGATTTAAATAGTTATATTATAAATTGTAATTTAGGTATAGGTTTGTTTGTATGGAAGTATATGAAATCATATAAATATACATATATGTATATATTTATTCGTTTATTTACATACAATACATAGATATATGCATATTTATACATATGTGTGTGTTCGTGTGCGTGTGTGTGTGTTTTTGTAGGTTTTTTCATTTATGTGTATATATGTATCTATTCATGTATATATGCATTTACATAAATATATATATATATTGTTTTCTGTGTACACGATGCATATATATATGGTCTTCCATATACTTTGCCTCGATTCCAAACGAGGTTGCTCTGTTATTTTAAGTCTTCGTAAAATGTAGTTCTGAGTTAACTCGTGTACGGCTACAGCAAAGCAAGTGCTAAGCTGCAAGGGGAGCTGTATTTCGTACCGGTTTAAAAGCGGGACGACTTATTTTATTTTTTTATTTTCCCTGTTGTGAGCCTGCGCCCTACAGCCAGACTACACTCAACCCCCATCCCTCACACTCGTACATCCACCCACCCCTACCTACCTACCTACCTACCTACGTGAGCTATAAACCTATGTGATATGTCCTGGCGGCGACATTCTGGATGGGCGTGCACGATGGCGACGACACGCACCACTCATACCACACCTTCTTAGCGTCCACACAGCGCCAGAAGTGCATAGTTATGCTGTCGCCTGCGCGCACATCGATGGGTTTGGGGAGGGGGAAGTATATAGGGAACCAGCTGAACATGCCGGGTGAGTGTGTCTGGGGGTTGATACCTACAGGGGTATAAAGGAAAAGCCGCATGAGAGGTTGGTGATAGACTTTCCCTGGGGGTACTAGTTACTACATAACATTGGGGGGTTCAAGCACCCGATGTGAGGGTGGACGCTGCATAAGTCCATAGAGAAACTCGACTTTTGCGTGTGTGTGTGTGTGTGTATTGATCACACAAGCGCAACAGTATGATAAGCTTAGTTCAATCTCCGGCCAAAGGTGCTTGAAAACTTGATTTTCTGACAGATGCTGCCGAACTGAATAAAACGTCCCACCTCTACTCTGATATGGAGATCATCGTACGCTGCTCACTATGTACTCACTGGCCAGTCTATGTACAGTGTCTGTAATGTAGCATACATACATATCCATAGTCAAATTATAACGAACACCTCACGTTGGCGTACGATTGATCTCCTAGTAGCATACATCCAATGAGTGCAGAAGGGCTATATACGTAAGGTGTTTGTACATGTAGTGATATCAACGTACCACACCTAAGTGCAGGTGGTAGGGCTATATACTTAGGGTGTTTGTACGTGTAGTGATCTCAATGTACCACACCTGAGTGCAGGTGATAGGGTTACATACTTAAGGTGACGTCCTTGTACAGCGTCGTCTCAAAGTAGCCACCAATTCCGTGCATTTGGTGGTCGCCCTCGGCGGAATATGTCAGAGACCCGTAGCGCCGATTGTCAATTGCTTCGGCTGTGTTATGAGTGCGTATGTGAGAGCATGAGAGAGTTAGGCGCATGAAGTCTTCAAATGGCATCATTGGCTGTGATATAAGTGTGTATGTGAGAGCATGGGTGAGATATAAGTGTGTAAGTGAGAGCATGGGTGAGTTATAAGTGTGTATGTGAGAACATGGGTGAGTTATAAGTGTGTATGTGAGAGCATGGGTGAGATACAAGTGTGTATGTGCGAGCATGGGTGAGTTATAAGTGTGCATGTGAGAGCATGCGCGAGTTATAAGTGTGTATGTGAGAGCATGAGTGAGTTAAGCGCATGAAGCCTTCAAGTGGCATCATGGGAAGGAATGTGTACAGCGTCGGACTGTCAATGAACCATACCCTCAATCCGCTAAAGGGGTACGATTAGAAAGTTGAAAGTTAACGTATGTTTATTCCAATGTTAGGACATAGGCGTTAAGGACACGTGTGGTGTGGCGATATATCGCTGTATGGCGTATGTATATTTCCCTCACCTTGAGACTATAAGTACGCGACTTCGTGAAGCGGTTGAAAACGTTGACGTGAACATGGTGGTATATAGAACACAGTATGTAGGTGAGGTTCTCGCAAAAAAAAACCCCCTCCCAATTCAATTTACTGCGCCAGAAGACAGCCGAGAATTGACCACCACTCCGCATAAAGCGTGCAGGATACAACACTACTAAGCCATTCACAACCATTGCAGAGGCGACGGATACAAAAGCGTTCCATCTCATAACAATACGTTTACCCAGTCGTGTGCAGAGATGCCGGGGCTCTCACATTACCGTCTGCGTGCTTTACCACACGCACAGCAGTGAATAGCCAGACTAGCACGCGACCGGCTCAACACACATGAAGGAGATGGTCAAACACCTGTTTGTGCATACTGCATACCCCTGGGCGACGACGAGTAGGGGCCCTACGAGCACCCACCTCTATCACCCAACTACAGATCGGAGTGTCCGTACCAACACACCCGTGATGTGGGTCTACTTAACTTGAAAAGGGGGACGGGCACTGTGGTATCTGTTCTGTGTTCAGCACTGTCCACTAATTACTATTGCTGATAATTCTGGACCGGAACGCACCCAAACGGAAATCCTATATCCTAACGTCCCCAGCCTAAACCCCTGAACCCTAACTCACAACACCCACCTGTATTCGGGTGATCGAACGTGAAGAGCGGCAGTGAAGGCGCAATGCGTGTGTGATTGTGCATCAGCACGACGTACGGCATGTCAACTAGCGAAGCGAAAGAAGAGCAATGAGAGTGTCAGTAGAACGCCATAGCTTGTGTGCATATCACCTCTATATGTATATATATATATATATAAATATATATATATATATATATATATGTGTGTGTGTGTGTGTGTGTGTGTGTGTGTGTGTGCATGTAGATGTATATATATATTTGTTATATATATATATACATATAAGTATATACATACATACGTTACATATATCTATATATATATATATATATGACGCGTGCAACTCGCACGCTTGCACTGAAGAATGCGCAACAACTATATATTCAGTCATGAATCTCAAATAGTCGTATATTGAATACATTCATATGCAAATTTAAACCCCTTGGCATTTTGGGAGATGAATGTACAATCATGCGCATATGTAAAACAATCTGGCTGTACCTACTAACTGCTTTCATGGAATTTGAAATGAAAATGAACGGAAAGCTACCGAATACACAGATACCACAGACACATGCATATACGTCTAAAAAGTTGAGTATATGAAAATGAGTTTATACACATACACATGAACATCCACATACGTACACCATTCTAGTCTGATATGTGATCTGACAAACCACAAGTACAAGCTCATACATACACAAAACACGCGTGTGGTACTGTTCTCTTCGCGTGCACCACCTGATCCGGTACCTTTGCGAGCCTTGACTTCATTGTATAGTTTCTGCGACGACACCGGTGCGGCAAACGAAACGTATTGGCTGGGTATGCTGATACCATCGTCTGTACACCCACATAACACAGTAGAAGAAGAAAGCGAACCCTTATGTCAGTCTGGGATGATATATGGGATGAATACAGCTAAGTTTGTGGTTATGTATACGCCGGATATGCACAGGTGTGCAATGCACACACCCGTGTAGGGTGACAGACCGTGCGAGGCCCTTTCAATGCGTTTGGAATGGGCAGCTTCGGCTCCGGTTCCGCTATACTCAGCGAATTGTGATACTATGCCGTTAACGACAGTAAACCCTCCAGGTATAGCTAATAAACTGTTGTTAGTAGCTGCAACAGCTTCAATACCAGGATCAAGATACTAGCCGATGGACTGAACAAGATGTCTTGTCCTTGCCAGGAAGCTATTTCCCTGCCGTGTATTGCGTTCGTGTCTGTTGGTATGCGTTATAACGTCTTCGCCAAAGTGCGTCGTTTTATACTCAGACACATCGAAATAGTGGAAAACACCAACCCACGCATCACAAAGGTGTGCACGAGCTTTCATACTCTGCTTTCAAAAACATTTGTACCTATTATATATATATATGTATATATATGTATATATATATATATATTTATTATATATATATATATATATATATATTACATATATATATATATATATATATATATATATATATATATATATATATATATATATATATATATATATATATATATATATATATATATATATATATATATATATATATATATATATATATATATATATATATATATATATATATATATATATATATATATATATATATATATATATATATATATATATATATATATATATACCAAATCGCACCTTTCAGATACCGTTGAGCACCATCCAGACACTCTGGCGACAGCTCATTATCCCCGAATGATCCCAGAAGTTCACTCACCAGGATGTCACACTTCTCGTTGGGCTTAAAGTCACGCATGTCCCCTGCGTGCAGCGTCACTTTATCGCCCCATGTATCCGCCTTCCATCCTTGCAGCGTGATGATGGCGTTGGGGTTCTTCTCCACTGCATACATCTTTACTCTGCGGTTGGCTCGCTCGCTGGCTTTAAGGCACATGCGCACGAGCGGCCCTCGTCCGGCACCCACCACCATTATCACGCTGCAGGTGTGGGTGTAGAATAAAATAAACGCTTGTATGTGTGAGTGAGGATGTTTATATAGTGCAGGTGTGGGTGCAAAAAAAAGATAAAAGCTTGTATGTGTGAGTGAGGACGTTTATATAGTGCAGGTGTGGGTGTAGAATAAGATAAACGCTTATATGTGTGAGTGAGGATGTTTATATAGTGCAGGTGTGGGTGTAGAATAAGATAAACGCTTGTATGTGTGAGTGAGGAAGTCTATATAGTGCAGGCGTGGGTGTAGAATAAGATAAACGCTCGTATATGTGAGTTAGGATGTTTGTATATGTGAGTGGGAAAGCTTCATAATCACGTACACCAACCATTATCACGCTGCACGTGTGGGTGTAAAATGAACTATGCGTTTCCAGGTGGGTGGAAAACGTTTTATTCCCACGTACTCGACACAGTACAATGCATGTATACACTACATACATTATACATATACATCGTTTGAAACTCGAGAATGAATATTTGTTTTCCGTGACTACGGTTTTCCGTCCACTGTGACACCACTGCCGCTGATGCAACAGGACTGTCCGTTGCACAGGATGGACTATAAGTGAAGCAACGCGAAAAACACAGTTTATGTATAGCAAAAACTTCGTTATATCATGACCCTCTAGAGAAGAAATTAAAAAATATGCCTGATCGGACTATTGATGGCCGTGTTTATATATAGCAAAATCGTAATTTGTGTATAGTAAAACATGGTATATAAATGGAACTGCTGCTGAAGGCATAAAACAAAAATAAGGGTTCAGTTTAAACACATTTCTCAGCATCCTCCGGAACGTAGAGAGGACTTAATCCGTTAAAATCGTTCTCGTATGGAAGACTTTTCACTGCTGTATACAAATACAAACACACCTCATTGTAACAATCAGGAATATACCGTAGATGCGTGTGATACAGCACATACACCTCTTGGTAATCTAGCAACTTCTGGTAGCCTAGCAACCAGTTCTCACTTACGTTGTGACCTCGTCCTTCTTCTCAGCGGGCACGCGGTCGCACAGAGCGCGGAAAACTGCCTCCTGATACTCGCGATACTTGACAGGATCCTGCTCAAATACAGCGTAGACGCCTGATTCTAGATTGTTCATCAGGGGCTGCAAGGGTGCCTGTAGATAGTCTTCGTAGCCATTACCCTTTGCATTGTAGATTATAGTCAAGGGAACGGGGGGGGGGATGAGTACGTGATATAAAATGTAGGATAAAGCATGCGAGATGGCGTTATCATTTACTTGCCAAACGCAAATTAGGATAACAAATACGGATCCGTGGGCTAAACATACGACCGGTACCTTGTCCGGCAATATATGTTTCTATATATGTATGTATGTATGTATGTAATATATGTATGTATGTATGCACGTATGTATATGTGTGTGCATGTATGTATGTATGCACACATTATATATATATATATATATATATATATATATATATATATATATATATGTGGGGGGGGGGGGGGGGGTGGGGGGGGCTGGGTGGCTGGGTGTGTGTGGGTGTATGCATTATATACATATATACATATATATATATATATATATATATATGTGTGTGTGTGTGTGTGTGTGTGTGTGTGTGTGTGTGTGTATTTATATATATATATATATATATTATATATATAGAGGATACCACATTACTGAAACATGCTGTTGAAGGCAAAATAAAGCAATGACAGGCGATGTACTGCATACAGATAACCTATAAATGTAGACCCACACCTCGTATTCGGCAAAGTCAGGGCTGGTCCGGGTCCGTTCATTGAGCACCTGTAGGTAGTGTACGTACGGCTCCACGCCATCGCTATGCTGCACTTGTCCGGTCAGCAGAATCTGCGCGTCAAAGCTGATAAACCTCTGCAGAACATTCTGTGACAAGTGCAAGTGTGGAAGCCATTGAGTGATGTAGTGGGGTCATTGAGTCGCATCTCACGGCGTATGGGAGTCAGCCAGTTGTGGTGCGGTTGAAGGGGAGATAAATATAGCGAGATCGATATACTGGAGTGATGCCCTGAGCCCAGGTATGATGTGCAACCTGGGTCTTCTACAGAGACTTGCGACTGGCACACGATGACAAGGTGATTTGAGCATTACGATTGCCCAGTTTACCAGTACACTCGATAGGATTTTGTACTTGTGAGAATTTGTCTTGACCGAACTCGCCCGTCTGTGGGGTCAATGTAGTTGAACTACGATATACAAGCTACGCTCCCTAAGAAACGC
>LUCW03000213.1:130000-145000 GCA_001586965.3 Sphaeroforma sirkka
TATTCTCATGAGCCTCACACTGTCATTAAATATCTCTGAAAGTCTCTGATAAATACTTCGCATAGTCTATCAATATTCGCACAGCTGCCTCAGGAGGCCGACATGACTGAGTTCAGCTGACTTTCTGATGGTTAGGACGAATATACCCAAATAAGGACGGACACCCCATTTGGCGGTTCCCAGGTTCTCTTCCCTATTTTTTTTGCAAATAATGGGGCCTATGTATGTACCAAGTATTCAAATACTGCTGTCTGCTGTCTGCTGGTACTGGTACATCGTAAACATTTTTATTATTATATCATAATACTTTCATACTGTCGTGTGGTCATAGGTTGTACATGCAACCTAGTGTGTTTTGCTTTGAACATAGTGTGTTACAGATCTGATAACCTCTACCGGTGCATTGTATCTCACCACTGCGGACATCTGGAAGTGAGCTTATCGCTATGGTGTGGTCGCTGTGTTAGTGCAATGTATAGTCCCTTGAAACGCATTCAATTCAAACCATTCACCGTCGACCGTACTTAAGAAACGCTACAATCGTAGCCAGCAAATAAACACATCAACGTTAAGTACATACAAGAGACACGATGGGAAACAAGTCAAGCAGGTTCATATATCCGTATGATCAATTCACCGGAAAGGTCAGACTGGAATACTTCGATCATGAGGTGGAGGATGTCGATGGCAGCAAATACTCACTACGCCGCCTGCCTTTTGAAGCTGTGCCTGATCTGTGTGACTATGCGAGCAAGGAACCTTCAACTACTCACTTCAATACGTATTCCAAGCACTGGTGAGTTGGGTCGGAATGAGAGATGTGGTTTGACTGTTACATGTTTGTTGCAGTGGCAGTTGCGTGGATAACCATAGTGTACACGTATACCATGAGAAAGAGTCGTACTACTAAGCTAGTATTCACTGATGTACGTACTGGCAATTGGGGTCATTCTGTGGGGTGTGTCTCAGTCGCTACTTAGTACATTACAGAGACAGTTGTGTGTGTAGTTCACTTTCGTGTCGTTGTATTGTATTTATACCATGAGAATGAGCCATATCAGTACACTCACACTCACTCGTGTAGCTGATGACTGAGTGCCAGTGTGCGTTGTGTGACTTTGCTGTTGCATGCCGAATTTCTTGAGCAGCTGTGTGGATAGTCTATATTTGTGGTATTGTTATGTACATTACCATGAGTTATTGACATGTTAAATACTATACTCTATCTATATATATATATATATACGATCATGTACGGGCATACGGAGAAAACCTACCTTAGTACTCGTACAGGCTATGGTGAGTAGGTTCAGTGTGTGGGGTGTTACCTAGTTACATGCTAAGTGCAGTGCTAGCTGTGGGGGTAACCTCCATTCATACCTTATGTCGTATGTTTACTGTGTGTGTGAGTTTTATATCCAACCTCGCCTCTGGTTGGTGTCCGATCGAACCCTAGATATACTAATAAACTAGCAATTTTGTGTTGCTGATTCCGTCGAGAGGCTGCTGATGCTTCATAATGGTGACGACTTGACGGGTTATAGCATATAGCCTCATTTGGTAGGCATCTAAGGTTAACGCAGGCGTTTCGCACACCCTTAGCTACCTGTTTATAGTACCAGCTCAGTCACAGGCTCGAATCCCTGTCTTCTGGCTCACAGTAGTGTAGCCAGTAGCTTATACTAACTGCCCAATTGGCGAATATATATGGCTTAGGTTTAGAACTTTGATCAAGACTGATCTACCAGACTCCGAGCTGTACTTTCTGTGTGCCCAAGTGGACCCATTCGTCAACCCGGGTTTCACAGAAGCCGACATGCCCCGCCCTGTCAAAGGTGAGATATGGATGACACACGACTATGAGTATAAAGTGCATTGGTTATCGGCCTCTATTCCCGGAACACACTGGTGTACAGAGGTTGGTTTGAGTAGATGAGTAGTGGCGCTGACGTATAGAGGTGGATGTGAGTAGATAAGTAGTGGTCATAGGCATGTTTCGGCCTGAAAAGTAATGTCGTTGCAGTGACACCTGTTTATAGGATGGTCCTGTCTTCATTTCTTACTTTTCTTGAATTTATAATCAGTCCAGCTTTATACTACTGGGAGTTTCCGTGTGATAGTCGTAATTGCGTTTATAAGAGAACTACTATTGTGCAGCTATCACATTAACATTTTGCTTCTCTATATTGTACAATTCCAACTTAACATATGTTATATTTATATAACCAGATATAGATATATGTGTATGTGCGTGTCTGTGTGTCTGTGTGTCTGTGTGCCTGTGTGCCTGTGTGCCTGTGTGCCTGTGTGCCTGTGTGCCTGTGGTGTGTATAAGTAACTGTCAGTATATATATATATATATATATGTATATGTCTGTGTGTGTGTATCTGTGTCTGTGTCTGTGTCTGTGTGTGTGTGTGTGTGTCTGTACATGTACATGTACCTGTACATACACACATATATATATATATATATATATATATATATATAAATATATTTATATATATATATATATATGTATCTATGTATCCATGTGTCCATGCATCCATATATGTATATATATATATATATATATATATATATATATATACATTCCATATTTATTCATGGATTTATATATATATATATACATATGTGTGACATGTGTGTGTGTGTGTGTGTGTATGTGTGTGTGGGTGGGTGGGTATGTATGTATGTATGTATGTATGATGTACGTATGTATATATATATATATATATATATGTGTGTGTGTGGGTGGGTGGGTGGGTGGGTGTGTATGTATGTATGTATGTATGTATGTATGTATGTATGTATGTATATATATATATGTATATGCATATATATATATATATATATATATATATATTGACATTGTTGACAATCTTTACCATTGTTTGATTTATACACATTCAAGCACAACTTTCCACACACGCTCGGCAACATGGCTGTCCATATTATCTGGGTTCTGTATATTGTTCTATCTGCCTTCACAGCTATTAGACCCTACTACGGGTTTATTTCTAGCTGTATTTTGAAAACCATTGTGTACTTAGCAGCACTATTTGTTGTTGGTGTCGCCCAGGCAAGCTTCCAAGGCTAGAGCTACAGCAACTCCAAGCACGCTCCTTTAGATCGGTCGTACAACTGGACGCACAGGGCGAAGGTGTGAATGCGAATAAGGGGTCGCCTGACTACTCTAAGTATGCCACCTTACTCTGTTGTGACCACTTCCCAGTATCTATTGAATATACACGCACATGTATATGGTGTTTAATTCCCTAGACTATGCGATCTGACTGTCCGTCTGAAAGTGCATTGTATATGGAAGTAAGCTGACTTCGGGAGAGGATGCACATGTTTGACTTGTCTTTGTGTGTCAAATTTACAGAACGTGTGACTGTGCGTATGTTGAGAGCTGCGCCTGTCACGAAGTATACGTTTTTCTTTCCCACTCGAGCATATCTTGAGTTGTCGGTGCATATAGTATGCATATATGAGGGCTAGTTGGTTCCGGGTATGCGGTTCCTGTGTGTCGAGTGGCCTAAACATCGGACAGCCCCGTCAGTGTATTCTGAATAAGTACACCTACAACCGAGTTTGGGGAAACTCGGACCTGCTTTCATGAGATAAGCACATATATGTAGTCTACCTCATCGTAGTATACATTGAATTGGCGGTAGTTTTTGGTACATACAGGCACCTATGCATAGGGTGTTCCCTCATACAGAATTCGCCCGTGACGATACAAATATGTTCAGGCAAGCTCTGATTTATTTTACTATGCATTGAGTTTGATTGAAGCTTGCCTGTTCGCTATACCGACAGACTAAGTACTTTGCCGCTGACTATCGCAATGCATACGTCCTCGGATACACCGTACCTGTTACATACGCGTGATCTAACCCGTAGTTTGAGAGTGCAGAGCGTATTGTATAGCAATGTATGTATCCTCCATTTGTCATTGTACGTCGCACTCACCAGCCATACATCACATATCACGTATCACAGACACCCCAATGTGTATCATTCTCATTAGTTATTGAACGTTACACTCACCAGCCATACATCACGTATCACAGATCACAGACACCCCAATGTGTATCATTAGCCATACATAACATATCACATATCACAGACACCCTTATGTGTATCATTCGCATGAGTACTATACGTTACACTCACCAGCCAAAATTCACGTATATCATATCACAGCCACCCCAATGTATATCATTCTCATCAGTTATTATACGTTACACTCACCAGCCATACATCACATATCACGTATCACAGACACCCCAATTTGTATCATTCTCATTAGTTATTATACGTTATACTCACCAGCCATACATCACATATCACATATCACAGACATCCCAATGTGTATCATTCTCATCAGTTATTATACGCTACACTCACCAGCCATACATCACATATCACATATCACAGACACCCAAATGTGTATCATTCTCATCAGTTATTCTACGTTACATTCACCAGCCATACATTACATATCACATATCACATATCACAGATACCCCAATCCCTCGTACCACGTGCTACTATTTTACTACTACGATGCCAAGGACACTGTGCATGCGATGCATACCACAGCCATCCACTTGTCTTCTGATGTCAATGGTCCTGACAACGGCATTGAGGTAGGTGTATATATGTGTAGTCGCACGGAGAATAGAATTAATGTGCTAGCACTACACTATAGAGCCAGACGGCACGAGTATCGTTTATAGAGATAGCAATGGTCCTGACCACGACATTGAAGTAGGTGTATATATGTGTAGTCGCGTGGAGAATAGAATTATATGTGCGAGCACTACATTATAGAGCCAGACGGCACGAGTATCGTTTATAGAGATAGCAATGGTCCTGACCACGGCATTGAAGTAGGTGTGTATATGAATGTATGTGTAGTCGTACGGGGAATAAGGTCATGTGCTAGAAATGCACGATGGAGGCGATCATACTAGTAGCGTTTGTAGAGATAATAGTGGACTTGACCATGACATGTAAGAATGCATATGTAAAGCTGCACATAGAATATGGTGATGTCCTAACGTTCGTACTAGAACCAGAAGTACGAGTAAGAGTCTGTAGAGGTAACAATGTTTCTGACCACGGCATCGAGGTGAGTGCATATGTATAGCCACGCACAGAGAGTTTCTCTTATATCTATGCTATTCACAATATAAAATATAAACAAAAGTTTGTAATGTAGCGTATGCTCTGTTATATTGTACGCAAATTAAAAATAAGATAACGCTAGTACTGTGTATCGCATGGAGGGTCATTGGCGATTTGACACAGGTCACTTCTTCTAGTCTGGGCCTGAGCATGGGATAGCTCGCACCATATGGACTACTGATTGCAACTTATTGCCATAGCATTACCTACTATCTATACGTAGTACAATGTCAAGGTCAGTGAATGCATAACAATTGCTAGAATGTAAGTCAATGGCGTGGACTTTTTCACAGGATTCTACTATAGCAATACCTATCACCTGTATGCCATACTATGTCGATGTCAGTGACTGGATAACAGTAGTTAACATAAACCAGTGGTGTGTGCCAATTTTTAGGATGCATTTGGTACCGCCAGCCCTCCCAAAACACCCAATGGAAGTAGCGAATTCAAAGTTCCGGGCATGACACCAAGCACTAGAACGCTCAACAGCCAAATTTCCAAAATCGAGCGCCTCGTAAGTAAAACAAGTACGGGCACGAATATGTCTTCCGCCAGTAGTTCGAGCCCCAAATTGGGCAAACGGGACAAAATCAGGAAAATCTTCCGGCATGGGAGTGGAATTCAGGGTATATTTGACCACCATGTGCGCAGGGTCTATGACAGATTGCTTTACTTGCTCGTGAGTTTGTGTATGTAGTGCAATATAGTACAAGCGTCAGAGATCATTTTCACGCATGTGTGTTTGTCTGCTCTATTTCAGATGTTATATTTAATCATATGTGTTGTATACTAATCTGAGATTTCATATTTGCTTGATCATCTGTGTTGTCTAGTAATCTGAGATATCTTATTGAATCATGTGTGTTATGCACTATTCTGAGGTATCATATTCAATCATGTGGGAGGTTACTAATTTGAGATATCATATTTAATCATGTATGTTGTGCGCAAGTCTGAGATTTCATATTCAATCATGTGTGTTGTCTACTAATTTAAGATATCATATTTAATCATGTCTGTTGTGTGCTAATCTGAGATATCATATATAATCATGTGTGTTGTCTAATAGTCTAAGATATCACATTTAATCATGTATGCTGTGTGCTAATTTAAGATATAATATTCACTCATGTGTGTTGTCTACTAATTTAAGATATCATATTTTAATCATGTATGTTGTGCGCAAGTCTGAGATATCATATTCAATCATGTGTGTTGTCTACTAATTTAGGATATTACATATAATCATGTATGTTGTGTGCTAATCTGAGATATCATATTTAATCATGTGTGTTGTCTATTAGTTTAAGATATCACATTTAATCATGTATGCTGTGTGCTAATTTAAGATATCATATTCACTCATGCTAATTTAAGATATCATATTTAATCATGTATGTTGTGTGCAAGTCTGAGATATCATATTCAATCATATGTGTTGTCTACTAATCTAAGATATCATATTTAATCGTGTATGCTGTAAGCTAATTTTAAGATATCATATGCAATCATGTGTGTTGTCTACTGATTTAAGATATCATATATAATCATGTATGTTGTGTGCTAATTCGAGATATCATATATAATCATGTGTGTTGTCTACTTATTGCTAGATATAAAATTTAATCATGTCTGTTGTGTACTAATCGCCAGATATCATATTAAATCATGTGTTGTGTAATGTTTTCAGATTTCGCATTATATATATAGCTCACTGTGTGTAAATCGTTGTCATAGGTTTTATCATGGGCATTCTTGCATAGTCCTTGTTTTTATTTGGTGTCGATTTGTAATATTCAGCATCCGGGAGTCCGAAAACTGGCAAGCGTGAGAGGCTGATGGGCCTACTTCCCGGTAATTCAAGTAAGTGAACGTGCACATCCTGTGGTGTACGCGAAGTGACTGTACTGGTACATACATGCACGCGCATATACGCAAGTATGTAGGTGAGTGTGAATAATGAATGTGTGCGTGTATATGGATATATGTGTGTATGGGTGTGGTGTGTGGTTGTGTGCGAGGGTATGTGTTGAGTGTCCGAGTCTGCGTTTCTGTGTGTACCTGTGCTTGTCGTCGGATATATGAGTGGGCGCATAGGCCCGTGTGTTTGCATATGTATATGTGATCATGTGCGTATCGTAAGCTTTTAGTTGAAAGTGCTACTCAACGGCTGGCTGGCTTCTGGCTGCCAACCCTACTAACGAGAGCAGCGCTGCAGACATGCTTGTGCCAGGGCGACTATTTTGAGTGAGCATGGCTAGTTTCGCGTCCACATTGTTTGTGATCAAGGGTGTGTATTTGCCAAAGGGTTTGTTCATTTTCCCCATGCAAATATATACGCATGCCAAAGAAATGAGATGTCACACTCCAACGTCATTCATGAGATCTGCACGAATCTGGGAGTGACTTGTGCTCGTCCTACCATCGTCTCCCGATTTGTGTATTATAAGTATGTTTCTTTCCCAACACTAACTTCCTTATTGTGAAGTCCATACGAACAAACAACATTTAAAAACAAGCACCATGTGTGCACATATATACACAACCAAACAACAGGTAAGCACATATATGCATACATGCCCATCCATACTCAATCATCATCGTCTCCCTCTTCCCCGCGCTAACCGCAGGCGGTGACCTCATCACCTCCGCGTGTGGCCAGAATGCCACAGACCGTCCCCCGCCCAAGGCGATACTCAACTGCCGCGCCAAGATGCTGCACAGCAGTCCTTTGTTTACCAACATGCCAACTGCCGGTACATGGGATCTACAGCGAGGTGGGTGGGGTGGTGTGTGTCATCGTGCGTGTGCTCTGATGTTCTTCACTGTGTTGTTGACCATGTCTGAGAGTAGTTCTTCAGTAGTAGCCGTATTGGTTGAACTGTTTTATAGCTACAGCGGTGTGAATTGGGTGGGCTGGCTTACTTCAATGTGTGTGTGCTCTGATATTTTTCACTGGGTTGTTGAGATGTCTTTGAGTAGGTCTTCAGTGATAGCCGTATTGGTAGGACTGCGCTATAGCTACAGCGGTGTGGGTAGGGTGGAGTGCTGTGTTTCAACGTATGTGTGCTCTGATGTTTTGCACTGGGTTGTTCAGATGTGCGTGGGTAGGTCTTCAGTAATAGGCATATTGGTTGAACTGCTCTATTGGTATGGTGGCTCGAGTGGGCCCTAGTTTACGTTCCCTAGGTGTGTTTGAGTGAAGGAAAGCTTTCAATCGACGTCTTTCCTAAACTTATAGATACATGTTGTATGTGTATATACACAAGTGAAAGGTTTCAATACAATATCCCTTCATTTCACCATCCCGTTGAAGCCCTTCCGGTAGGCTTACCTTTACCTGCTTACAGATTGATGCTGTTTACGACTAGTTCAAAGACTTTTTTTCAGGATTATGACATAGAGACGAAGCTGTATCATTAAAATGCTTGTAGGTATACATTTCGAATCGTTTGAAACCCCTTAGTAGCCTGAGTTTTGCTACATTCGCGTTCATATCATGCTCAACGTTATCGCAACACGGAACAGATCGTGAAGTTGGGACGGACGAGGAGGAGGCTGAGACTCACCTGGAAGCAATCGCCATACAGAAGTTAATCGCGCAGGACTACACCGCCCGGCTACAGCTGTCCACGAGGCATAAGGCTTTGTACTACGCAGTGATAGCGGTCCAATGTGTTGCACTCTTGTACCTGGCCGGCTTATACGCCACCCAACTCTCACGGCTCTCAAAACTGGGCGCTTACTATGTGATACCTTCATCGTGATCATGTGGTGTCTACTGGAGTTTGAGCCGGTGGCTTATGACACATCAGTTGTGTAGGGCGAATGGATCTATGACCGCATTTCGCCAACACCGAAGATTATCAATGTTGCAAACAAGTGCTGAAATTGATGACCAAGTTTCTAGCCTGCCAGAGATATCTCCACTTCTTCCCCGAACCCGAAGTTCTGCACTGAACAGGAATTTGACATCGAGTACTCCCATTCATCTTTCCGCAGTTGTGCCCAGGATCAACTCTGCGCATAATCTTATAGTACATACAACGGTTCCACATCCGCACCCGAACATATCATTGGGAGACCGATGTGAATATTGTTGCTCAGGTAGAGCCGGGTGTGACACGCGTGCATCACGATGTTAGGCTATATTGTTGAGGATGGACGATTGTAAGCACACAATCTTGACCGAAGCATATTTTCTCATCCGCATAGTTAGAGTATGTCTGATGTCTTGTTGAGCTCCGAGAATACTGCTGTGGTGTCTGCTAGGCGGATAACCATTTATAGCAGCTCGCTGATGAATACTCTGGGTTAGTGCTCACGTAATGAGGGCCATAGCTGTACAGAGATACTTGCGTCTATTTTAAGTTAGTCGAGGGACCCGTACATCTATTTTTTTTTGAAGCAGGTGTTTCTGAAGCAACCGATTCGGGAAGTACTGTACAACTTTGCCCGAGCTGTGAGAAGTCTTAGGTGACATCTCCCTTTTATACAATTGCCTGTCTCTTTTCATTGCGACTTCTTGGCATTGTTCAAATCGTATTGATAATGCGAATGAAATGAGTGAGCTGGCACAATTCGGCCAAGTATCCGAAGATGGTGCAGAAGGCACTACTGTTCAACGTAGACTGCAGAGTGGGGAAAGCGACTACAATTTGGCTCACGTACATGGTGTGGCTTACACAGTATCTGCGATGTATTTCCTGATGTACTACCTGTGTTCAAACTTTCATCATCGTCCGTCTTTAACGCAGACGGATCGAAATCATCACGCGCATAACGTGGGAGTTAATCAAACAATAACCTAACGCAGAATACACACACCCGTACATACGGCGCAAGACTATACTAGAACCATCATACAACTCTGAAATATCATCATGCTACCTTATGAGGACAATAAATTGGTCGTGCCGCGCAGGACATGAATTTGAGAATTAAATACTGTGGCTTAAATAGACTGACTATATACTTCAATAACATCAAGCCCTAATATTGATCGCATATTCGCGTAGCTTTCAAATGAATCTTTCAATTTGTTTCGTACGTACTTGCCGCACTTCAGAATGTATTTATCTGTGTACATGCCTGTGTCTGGTCCTGAGCTGATACAGGTTGCTTCCCTATTTTTTTTGAGACGCTCGCCTCTACCAACAGCTATAACTTTTAGGGTTTAGGGTTTATGTACATACCTAATCGAGTTCAAATTGGACTGCCTGCGCCTCCGGTGCGAATTGTTTAACAACAGATCATTGTGTTCTTTAAATATCACCAGTCACAATTGCTGCGAACATTTTGGGTGTATATTGTTTAACTTTTTTTAATTAAATAAAAATACGTTTAATCAATAATTACATATACAGATCAAGATACGATAAACGATAAAACCCATATATTTTTAAAAAACAATACTCGAAATTATGCTCATAATCATTGGTACAATTTAGGAGGCTATGTATGTCATAAATATATATTGTTTACAAAATGCTTCTTCAATCTTCACAAATGAGTGAAATGACAAATCAACAAGTTCACTTCAGTTTACTTTTAAAAATTCCCGCTTCCGGGGTATCCGGGCTCCGGACTCCGGAGTTTCTGATGCTAAATAGTAAAATAGACTTCTTTGTGTATATTAAAATGCGAGTAGACCTTCGATAGACCTTCGGCTTCTGGCTTCTCTCTTATCTCTCTGCTGGTGGTTGGGGGTGGAATATGTATAGAGCGGAAATCAAGTTTTTCTGTGTGTGAGTGACATCGTAATTTTTGAAGAAAAATTACAGCAGAGTCCCGACTCTGAGGGAGACCTCTTTCTCTCTATTCGACTATTCAGTATTCTGAGATTTTCATACAAAACACTGTCAGTCTGTCACATATGAGTCCATGACACACTCTATTTAAACGAAGACAGACTACATAGTAGAGCGAGCGTGACTGTGAGCCTGAGAGTCTGAGACTATGGCTACTGGGAGTGGGGCGTACTACCGTATTCCGTATGTATCCCGATTCGGCGATTCCCGAATCTCGATACTGTACCGTATTCATATGGCTATTTATCTGGTATCTGGATATTGTAGGTAGTTGAAGCTGGAGATGACCGGATGACGGATAACAAACAGAGATAAATAATTATATATTTACTATAAAATAAATTCAACAGTGGTTTTTTTTCCAAATTGTCACGACTCACGAGTAAATAGTTTTTTTGTACAAAAAATCGATTTTGTCTCATAACGTATGTATTTAAAGATGAAGGCTATATCATTATTAATTTATTTTTTTAAAAGAAACAAAATACAAATTTCTTTTCTACTTATTTATGGAGGCTATGATTTTTTATTTAATTTTAAAAAATAGATTGTTTATCTCCAAAAAAGCTCACGAGACCGTAAGGCGTAAAAGAACTCGGTCCCGAGACACAGACTCGCAGTCTTCTCACAGTCACAGACCAAAGTAGCACAGTTTGCCTATTTAAACAGCCGACGGGAGTGACGGCTGTCGGGCCTGACGTACGTTATACTTTTTTAAAAAATTAAGTGTGTGGAATCAGGATTGTGGAATTGTGGATCCGATGGAACATCACTGTCTGTATAAATAATTAAAGTTTGGGGGGTCCATAGATCACAAAAACAATAATTACACCTCGAAAATTTTGAATTATCTAAAGAACATGGTTAACACTTTGCCAGTGGTATTAGTTCTAGCTGCGTATGCCCATGCCGCACCAGCTGTCATGGAATTAACGGTGAGTGTTTAATATTTGGGAATAGTATATTGAAATTTGGTGAAAAAACCTACTGTTAATGTGTTTACAGCAATATGTTTCCTAAACCCAAGCAAGCCCAATAACACACTCACATTTGTAGCGAATTTCATGCCGAATTCCTATACGAACGTCGTAAGGGTAGTACACGTAAAGTAAATGCTGTTCATTATGCATTCTGTTTATATCTTGATTTCATGTCTGTTTGTCGTTGATATAGTGGAAAACGTCGGCTGGATATCATGTGAGAGAAGCTACACTTATACAACATTAAATTGACTTTAGCAAAGTTGGTTTGTATCAATACTCATTCCTCGCGTAAATTTGAGTAACGAAAAATAGAATTTGAAATGGCGGGCTGGCTTTTGCTTGTTACTTTTATCCAGTTCTGAACTGTTTGCATCTGTCTAAATTGACAACGAGTACCTGGTTAGATACAGATTTTACAATAGGTGTCTGTGGCGAAACTGGTCATAAATGTGTATACTAAAGCGGTACAAGTGCCTAGGATATGTCAATTGACATGTCCTTACCGAAGATCGATTCACCTGTCATATATGGTATAGGAAGCATGAACATGAGCATCTAAGTACCATATATATATATATATATATATATATATATATATATATATATATATATATATATATATATATATATATATATATATATATATATATATATATATATATATATATATATATATATATATATATATAAATATATACAGCTTCTGGAAGAAGGAAAATTTCGAGATATCATCGATGGTGCACCAAAGCATTTGGAGGCCAGTTCAGTCACGCAAGTTGGTGGACAGTACTACGCGATATTTGACAGCAAAGAATGTATGTCTTAATGAAATTGAGTGTGTTGTAATTGTTTCAATCGAGAAATCGATTCGCAGCGTTTATCTGTTTCTCGCGCAATTCTCATAGCCTTGATCCTGAAAAGTAGCTATAAAAAGAAATTGAAATGCCACCCTCTATGTATACATGTACTTTGCCGCCTATGTATGTTAGATCAGTGCGGGTCTGAACGTCCTCATTTTCGAACCAGCAATAGTTCAACACTACCCTCTCGTCATGCATAAACAGATGTGGGTGTGGTATCTGATATACAGAATGAATATTCGCAAAATTATCTAGCGGGAAAGGAGGGCGACGATAAAGGCTACGAAGTATGTAATTTTTTTCATGCATTTAGAAAATATATGTAATAGAGTTCCCCGCGCACGTATCATCTCGTGAGTGTACATTGTATGCCTACATATACTCTTATTCTACACTCGGACAATGCAAGGGTACCAATTATACATGTGTACACACGCACTTTCCGCACTAAGTACCCGAATAGCAGCCCCCAAAACAAAGGGTTTGTATGAAGAAGAAAACATCCTGCTGGCGTAGTTTAATTTATGGAGGGCTCTAAGCTGGCAGTAGTCTCCCTAACGTTTTAATGTCTCTCTTTAAACTTACTCACCCTCGTGTCCACACACGACGTTTGTACGTTTCCTATATCCAAGCCGTGTACAAGTGTGCCATAGAATGTAGTATTTGTCTGACTTATCGCGGTAATACCCATTTTATATTTCGTGAGCTGTGTATGTTTTAAACTAATGTCATCTCACACACGCCCATGTTTTCAACACAATTGCACAGGGGCTGCAATATATTTCCGATGGGCAATTCATGGCTCTAATTGAAGCTGATGATAAGTATGGCGTAATAAACGAGTTTACGATTAGCGGGGACGGTAAGTGTACAATAACTCTGTCGTTCGTTTACAATTTTGTTATGTGGATGTACGATACGCTGATGGGCGAATGAAGTTATAGATTGCAATCCTTAGTTTATTTTAGAATGTGTTATTCGCATAAAAGTACTATGATGAACAAGGTATTTATCACCTAATCGCAGTTGCGAATGTCTGTGAGGTGGATTTTAAACACCTGTTCAAGATTGACCGCTATATTGTCGATACCAAAACACAACAGATGCAAATAGCTCAATACAGACTTTGCGCATTTGTCTACTACCTAACCCCAAACAGAAAAATCCGCCGTGCGAACATGTACGCTTGACTACAAACTGCCGAGCAATAACAAAGGCTTCGAAGGTATATATCTAGGTAGTCTTACCCCTGGGGAGCCCCAGTATCTCTTTGCCCTCTGCGAAGGCAACTACTGTGAAAACGGAGATACGGGAGAAACATGGGGGAATGGAAGAATACAGGTCTTCGAGGTGTCGGCGACAGTCTTAGAAGGAGACGACGACGATGATGATGATGAGTGTCTGTACGTAGTCCGACTGATGGCATATACAAACACGTAAAATCAATAGAGATACATACATATACCACGTCCCTGAAAACGTTGCTACCTTCCATCGATGCCCTATACAAGCCATTCTATGTTGTAGTAGACATGGGTAGTAGGCCTATCAATCGGTTTGTTGGACTTGTGTATGTGGATGAATATTTTGTGTCGAGGCTGTCTTGGGCAAAGAGGCGGCAATGTAACCGGCGCATCGTTGCCTCGGATAGTGGAGAAGGATGTGCCAACGAATGTCGATCACCGCCACATCACCAAGATAGTGATATTCATCTCTTGTCTTTCCTATGGCTCCTAATCGTCACTTGCAGTTGGCAACACGTTCAAGAAATACAAATCCCGCCTCAAGTGAGCTTCACAGACTACTCCGATTTCGACTTCAACGGCACTCACATCGCCATCGTATCTCAAGAAGATTCGGTAAGTTTATATCTCAACGTAGTTGATATGTAGCACTTGGCACCATCACGTGCGAAAGAAACTATACACAACTATCTTATTGTCATTTATACCGCCAGAGTATATACACGATCAAAAACTGCCCTAGTTTAGAATTGTATGTGAACAGCATCAACTAGACTGAACTCGACATTTGTCACTCGCCAGTTGAACCCGGTATTGATAGTGAGTATTGATGGTAGATGGTTCAAGCTAACACCTATTAGTTCTAATCACGTAGACGTTATGGATCGGAAGTGCTAGTGT
>LUCW03000214.1:0-17645 GCA_001586965.3 Sphaeroforma sirkka
GCAAGTTCTTTGCGAACGATACCACACTATTCGAGGTGCTCTAGCTCATATGACACATATGAATACTGGATGGGTGGTCGTACCTATACTGGCGAATATTTATTAATTTGTCAGATGATGGAGACTCTGGGAGCTAACCTCTTTAAGAAAGTCAATGATGACATCATCGCCTATGGTGATTTATGATCTATGCCTTGGTCTGTCTTTGAGAAGATAGTACACAAGCATACCAATTCCTCTACTAGAGTACTTAGTACCACGAGCTACACCCAGCCCACTAAGCGAAACGCAGTAGAGACTAATACTGCGCGTAGTACTAAGAAACCCCGCACTACTACTGGAGGGGGGTACTGGCTCTACTTCTACCGAACCGAAAAGGTGATAAGAAGGTGAGAGCGCCTTGCAAGAAGTGTGGTTACAACCTCACAAAACGTAATGGCAAGTGGAATGGTAGACACGACCCTGTTAAGTGTGCACCAGGCAAGCCAGATTTTGGACACTATATGAAAGAGTGTGCTATTTGCAAGGGTACTAACGGTTGGCACAAAGAGGATTGCAAGGACTTACCAGACGTCCCAAGTTAAGCACTGACAGTACCATATGTGCGCACTAGAGCAAGATTATGAGAAAAAATGTTCAATAAAATCTATACCAAAGGAGATGAACGTATCTTTCAAACAGTTTTCGTAAATGGAGAAAAAGTTATGGCACTATTTGATCCAGGGGCTGAAGTCTCTGCTATTCATGCCGAGTAGCCTACGCTACAGATATGGCTGTCCATAACGAAACAACTGATTTAATCTTGGGAAATGGCAAAGTTACTACTTGCGAACAAGCCATTGACTATGCACACATAATGCTGTCAGATAGAAGAGAAGTGAAGACTCACCTAATCGTTACTGACATGTCTCAGAAATACGATTTAATTATAGGTATGACTGATCTTCTCAGTTTAGGTATAACACTCACTGGTCTGCCTAATGGGCTAGACCCGAATAAAGATCAGTCAGATGATAATATGTTAAAGATACCTAAACCTCCGGAAGGTGAAGCAAAGGATATGATTCCGCACTTCACCGATATAATTATGGACTTAATTATACAAAAAACAGGAAGATTGCAATAACTGACTGGTGTATGTTTAAGTTCTCTAATGGGTACGTTAGACTTGACTTAACAAACGTCGACTTTCTAAGTTAAAGTGTCCTTCACATAACTACGTGAGTTGGAGACACAAAGACGTTGTCAAAACCCAAATCGAAGATTGGTTAAAAAAACAGGGTCTAATTGAAATCAATTATGATGCAACCCCAGTTAACTTAGCTCTCTTAGCGGTCGATCAATATAAATCTGATGGAACGTTTAGTAAAACAAGAGTAGTACTAGACCTGTCGCCAATCAACAAACTAATTCCGCAACATAGTTTTCCTTACCTAAGATAAGCGAGATACTACGCAAAATGAGGGTGCGACTATCTTTTCCAAGATAGACTTAAAAGCTGCATTCCATCAACTACAAATATATCAGCCTCATAGGAAATACTTTTCCTTTACTTGGCAAGGTAAGAAGTACCAGTTTAAAGGTGCACCTGAAGGCTTACACATGTTACCTTCTTTCTTCCAACAAGTTATGATGGAACTATTTGCGGACCTGTCGTATAACGTATCAGTCTATTTAGATGATATAGTTATCTTTACAAAGACAGCACATGAACATGCTAAACTCGTTAAAGAAGTCTTAAAGCGACTTAATCATGCTAAACTTAAGATTAACGAAGACAAGTGTTCTTTTGCTAAAGATACTATACACTTACTTGGCTACAAAGTATCTGCAGCAGGGTAGAAATTGATCCTGGCAAGAAACAGTTTCTGTTGATTTATCAACACCAATTACTGGAAGAGATGTGAACTCTGTGTGGGTTTGTTAACTTCTTCTCGGATTCGGTACCGCATCTTTCTCATTACTTAAAGCCTTTCAGTCACCTACGGCTGCACAAAGGACCTTTGGGAAAGCTTTGACTAAAGAATGTGATGATGCATTTAAACTAGTCAAAAGTAAAGTAATGGACGCACCCATCATGCAGTACCCTGTGGATGGTGTCCCATTCCAAGTAGCAACCGACGCTTCAGATCGAGCGGTAGGTGGAGTGTTTTACCAAACGATAAATGGTAAACCGCGCTACATACAATTCTTTAGCAAGAGTTATAATAAGAGTCAACGGAATTACCCTACCGTTAAACAAGAGCTCCTTTGCTATAGTTACTGCGCTAAGACAGTTTAAAGACTACCTTTATGGAAGTTACTTTACTGTCGCCTGTGATCAAAAAAGTCTTTAACATACTTAAAAGATATGAACCCTGATTCACAGTTGGTGAGCCGCTGGCATGACATTATTGCCAAGTTCGCTTTTAATATAACACACATTCCAGGAATACATAACCATCTTCCTGACATGCTCTCTCGACTTGTGCCCGACTACCAGAAAACAGTCAAAGAGTTATTAGCAACCGATTGGATGCTAAATAAGAAATGGTTTAACCTCGCTCAATCACGATGGGGTCCATTTACTGTTGATATGTTTTGCCGCAGAACATAACAAACAGGTTTCTGAATATAGGTCGTTGACTCATCCTAAAGGTGATGCATTTCAGCTTGACTTATCAAAGCATAATGCGTGGGCTAACCCACCTTGTCAACTTATCGCACAGTTGTTAAATTATGTTAATATTACTAAATCTACCATTACGCTGTGTTGTCCCTTACGTAACTCCGACCCATGGATACGTGATTTAATTAATATGATTCAAGACGAACCTATTTATGTCGACCGTGAAACCGACACGTTCTTGTATCAGGGATCCTATTCTATTAAGAAGACGCCTTGGAAACACACCATTGTTTGTCGCATCGGTCCTGCAGGTACCACTAAGTGGAAACCCTCAACCGAATTCTTAGCTAAACTAGAGGAGTCTAAAGAGTTTGAACAAAAGCTCAAGACTCGTACAACACATGCACCCAACAAGATTGTAGTCGAGGTAATGCCGATTGAAACGGCATTAGATCGTAAAAAACATGGAACTAGCTAAGGCCATGGATCAAAGACTCAAAACTCTAAGAGAACCTGAAGCTCGCACTCAACTACTTAAAGCGCTGCTTAAAGAACAGCCAGGAGTGGCGAAACAACTGAAGAAGATACTTCAACAATCCAATGTTGTCAATTATGTATCTCAGGACTCTACCCCTCCTGATACTGAGGTTGCCCTTTCCAACAGGACTATGGTTCATCCAGCCAGCGTTACGCAGAATCTGACTGACTTAGAGGAGCTCGAAAGTAGAGTTAAAATTATACATAATTTAACGCATCGAGCATATGAGCATACTTATAAAATGGCTATTCGTGCAGGGCTTGATCACCCGGCGCTGAAAGAAACCATACGTGAAGTATACCGACGCTGTACTGATTGTGAAAAGAACCAGATCAAGCGATACGGTTGGGCACCCCTAAAAAAGTGTGACAGAAGACCAACCGATGCGCCGAGTCATAGTCGATTTGGTTAAACTCCCGCGATCCAAGCATACTGGCGATGTATATATCTGTCATTTCTTATGTGTGGCTTCGGGCTATAACTTGCTTTATGCAATACCGAACAAACGTCCACAAACAGTGGCAGAATTATGCTATCACGTCTTTAATGACTTCGGTTTCCCCGAGTACTATGTTCTGATAACGGTAGTGAGTTTTGTACCGACGTAATGGAGGCACTTATACTCGTATCAGGCATGACCCATAGGCGTGGTGTTCCTTACAAACCTCAAACGCAGGGTGCAAATGAGACACGTCATAGAGAACTTAAGAAACTCTTGCGTACCGCACTAGACGACGTTGAGGATATGTGGCCTTATCATTTGAAATGGGTTCAGACTCAAATGAATAACTGCATGAATCCTCAAACTGGAACACTCCCGTTTCACTATTTCTTTGGCCGCTATAGTGAATTACAAGCAACGTTTGATAAAACTGCGCCCGAGAAACACGCTACCCCGTGGCTTCAAAAGATCGAGCATATGCAGAACGTTGTTTACCCCTGTTTACTGAGCACAAGAATCGCGTCCTACTTAAAGCGTATGACCGATGGAATAACACTAAGAACATTGTTCAGTTCAAAGTCGGCGATTACGTTAACATTATAAATCGAAACGCCAACGTTACCGAACTCTCTTCTAAGACGATAGGACCTTTTGTTATTTCCTACCATGATGAGAAGAGTGATACTTACGAAGTGAATAACATTGATGGTACTAGCGCAACCAATCTAGGCACTCACCGTATCCCTACCTCCGAACTCTCATTCGCTCGCTCATTTGATTCTGATGTACCAGTTATGGAGTCACAAGTCAAAGATATAATTGACAAAACATCCGAAGACGGTTACACTTACTACAAGACCCGTTTCATGGATGGGACAGTAGCTTGGCTAACCTCCGATGCATTTCGTGAATCTCGCGACTTTCTTCGTATCTTTAATAAGAAATGGAATAAGCGTTTACATAAGAACACACGAGATAAACGAAAGGGTTTCCTCAGGTGACTACAAACCCTGACGGATCTGAAATTCCCTATTTGCCACCTACTTCCTACGTGACTAAACTTTCTGATCTGCTTACCAACAGTGCAGAAAATTGTTCAAACTTACTTACTAATGAAGAACAGCCTTTGGCTAATACCTTACCAAATAATAAACGTAAGGCGCCTACATCGGAAATGGTTACTGGACCAAATACTAAACGACATAGAGTACAACATGAGTCTTGAACTCGTACATATAGGCACATACTTACTCGATAAGTCATGACCGAAACCGTTTTTTACTTTGGTTTTCGCTTTACCAACTAGATCGTATCTTAACGTACGTTCGTAGTTCTAAAAGCTACTGGGGCTATGTAGAAATACGGCCTCCGGTCAGTCTAAAATATCAAGATCAATTGAGATAATACATTGGTTTTTTATTTGTATTTTAAATAATTAGTACAAGCTCTTTTTCCAATATTTCCAAAGTGTTCTAAATTCACTTTGATGGCTCCAATAGCCTGAGTATTTGGTATGACTCATCTACTTGGACCTATTTGAGACATTAGTAGATGTAGGATATTATAAACTAAATTTTATAATCTCCGAACTACTACTTATTGATTTTGGTCCTCCCGCCAATCTCCAAAATCCAATAAGTCTTTTCTTTTTTTAACTTTTCTTCAGATGGAACTTTATTTATATCAGCTAATGTATTAACGTGACTTACGTTATTATGTCTATTTACAAATTAGGCAAGTGGTCATGAACATTTAGTACTTCTAGTGAAAATTATTCAATAAAGAACAGCTAGAGGTACGCCCTGTGTGATCGAGGATATTTAGGCTCTTAACAAGAGGCAGTCCCGATCATTCTTACACAAGCTACCACTGCTAAATCCTAACTGACTAAATTGTATTTTAGTTTAATATAGTTTGAAACCTAGTAATTTCCATCGAAGTTTACAATTGCCAAAATCGTGGTTACCAGGGTTAGTTGGCAAATGAGGGTCGATATTACGAGGATGGTAAGCCTCATCGAGTTCCATACGATCATATCCTCTGACAGGGTTAGGTTTGTCAAGAGGATGGTCAATGGTAGCATCAGAGCTATAGAGATTTAAATTTTGAAATATTTTTCTCTCGCCAGTGGTAACTGGCTTAGTGGTAAACATACTGGCTGGTAAACCAGTAGGTCTCGGGTTCGAAACCCGGCCCGAATTTTTTTTCTTCTTCGGTATAGGAAGAATATCAGCCAGGTGGGACACGATAGAAGGGTCCACAACTGCTGCTGCCGCTAGCTCCTTCAAGAGCGCTTCAGTGCGGTTCAATTGGCGTCGAGACTGAGAGGATCCAACCACTCGTTGTCGAGTTATGGCGTCCTCAGCTTCGGCCCCAAGATTTGAGCTGAATGGAATGGCTTCTCCATCGATGGCGAAACCGAAATTTTTTTGGACAGGTCCAATACTTCCTTTTCACTCCGGATTTGTGCTGGAGTGTCCTTTAGATGTGGAGTTATAATGCCCCCGACATTCGTATCCACGAATTTTCCAGCCTTTCGACGTTTATCCCCAATATTTGACGGCACGTGGTCAGGGGGCAAGCTGGGGTCCTGAGCTTCACTCCTAGGTAATACACGGACGCTGGCGAGCCTTTCCGCGGTAGTAGATACCTCTTCTTCCAAGGCTTTAGGATCCGACGAGTCATCCTCAGAATAATCCTCTGTACCAACCTCAGAATTTGCTTCCCCAACAGTTTCCTCGGCAGGCTCAACTCCAGACAGGCTAGGTGTTTCCACAGCGACCTCAGGAACCTCGGCAGGCTTAGCAGGCTTAGAGCTAGCGGCTCCCTTGCCTTTAGAAGTACCCTTAGCCATAGTATTTTCTGGATAGTAAATCGATGTCAGACAGTCTAGAAGCAGTACACTACTGTAACTACTAAATAACTGAAATATGTAAACTTCGATGGAAATTACTAGGTTTCAAACTATAAGAAACTAAAATACAATTTAGTCAGTTAGGATTTAGCAGTGGTAGCTTGTGTAAGAATGATCGGGACTGCCTCTTATTAAGAGCCTAAATATCCTCGATCACACAGGGCGTACCTCTAGCTGTTCCTTATTGAATAATTTTCACTAGAAGTACTAAATGTTCATGACCACTTGCCTAATTTGTAAATAGACATAATAACGTAAGTCACGTTAATACATTAGCTGATATAAATAAAGTTCCATCTGAAGAAAAGTTAAAAAAAAGAAAAAGACTTATTGGATTTTGGAGATTGGCGGGAGGACCAAAATCTATAAGTAGTAGTTCAGAGATTATAAAATTTAGTTTACAATATCCTACATCTACTATCGTCTCAAATAGGTCCAAGTAGATGAGTCATACCAAATACTCAGGCTATTGGAGCCATCAAAGTGAATTTAGAACACTTTGGAAATATTGGAAAAAGAGCTTGTACTAAATTATTTAAAATACAAATAAAAACCAATGTATTATCTCAATTGATCTTGATATTTTAGACTGACCGGAGGCCGGGTTTCTACAGGACTATGGACACTTAAGTTTCATTTACAGGACTAAGAAAAATACTTGGAATGCCAAGGTTTGTTAAAATATCTACAACAACATGACCACGGGTTGTCACTGAATGACTGCGAAATGAACAACTGTGTTCACTTGCCATCATTATGAAAACCACTCGAATGTTGCAAATTGTCGCTGAATCGAATGATTTTAATATGGACAATTATGTGCCGTGTGATAACCAATAATTTTGATGCATTCTATGCTTCATTTCCGATCTTTCTATACTTTTGTATCTGCTTTCTTTGGGGATTTCTTAGTGTGATACGATCAAATGTCATGTGATGGTATGCAAGTGTCCGATTTGTTCCAATAGTTTAATTAATTGTGGCTCATCCCGATCAAAAACCTATTGTGGACCCCTGCTGTTTATTGTACAACAATGTATGTCAATGTATAGTTATATATAAAACAAACTAAGCTCAGGTAATACATGTTGGGTTGCTACAGATAACAAATACATATATATTTGAATACAAAAATATAAAAACAAACCAAAATTTGCCTACGGCACGTAGTATTCCCGCGTGGTCCCCCACCGCAGTACTGACCACGCTCGCAGCAGTTTGACTTCCGGGATCGGACGGGACAGGTATTTTTTTTGCTGGATATGGCCGTAGGCGAAATCTAGTGTTCATATTCAGTATATATATTTATTTTAACAAAATAAAATTAGGTGCTTGAACAATATAGTAAAATAAAACAAAGGGTTTTCTATTTTAAGGAGTCTATGGCTTGAAATCTATAAATTTGCATATTTCAGCACTTTTCGGCCTAAACAGGCATCGCACCTTAGCATGGGCAGCGGGTGGTGGGTGGATTCGCTATTCGAACACCCTTTTTTTTTTTTTTTTTTTTTTTTTTTTTTTTTGGGGGGGGGGGTTCACTATTTTCTGGGGCCTTCTGAAGGCATTTTTATTCTCATTTAAAAAAATAAAAATAAACTTTATTACTGAAGCGTAGGCTTTTCTAAAAGTCCCTGTCGACATTATCACCGATTTTTTTCTTTGCCAAAAAATGTACGCGGCCGGGCTTACCTTATAGAACCAACGTACCATCCACGACTCATTTAGTCCTGAGACATGGGCGTTTTTCAGTGCCTCTTCTAGCGCCCCTCGTGTGTCTCTATCGGCTGTGCTGCTTAATTGATAACGGTCTAAAGGCCAATCGGGCCATGTCCGTGACTCCGGAGTTCAACGCTCCTTTCTGTGTATCGATCGTGGACGTTAGTAGTGTACATCTTGGGACATCGTAGTTTCCCTGTGCTCGACAAAGTTCATCCACAAAGAAATATATCTTCCCTTCGAGGCGTTGACACATGGCTCGGCGATGCTCGTTCCACTGCGTTGGTGTCATGATCGGCTCTCTCGCCTGTTCGTCTTTGTGTGGTCGTTTTCTGCTGCCATGAATATTACCGTCGTCGACGTCACTAGACTTGCGCTTACCGTCGTCGACGTCACTAGACTTGCGCTTACCGTCGTCGACGTAAATAGCCTTGCGCATATCCTGCATCGATCGCGCGAAGTCTCGGTGCTGTCCGTTGAGTTCCCATCGTCTACGTAGTTGTTCTCGTTCGACTTCCCTACGGTAATCCCCGTGTGGGTCGCTCAAATATTGCTCTAGCTGTCGGCCCCTAATTTCGTCAGATTTTTGCTGACGAGTGCCCGTGGCACAACCTGACATATTGCTATGCCGTTGGACTAGTCGCTCATCCCCGTTGCCTGCGATGGAATCCTGACTTGCACTGGTGAAACTCTCCGATCGAGCTCGTTTTCGAGTGAAATCTCGTTCAGGTGTTCGGTGAAAAGACTGCTGTAAAAATACGGTCTCCAGTCGGTCTAAAATATCAAGATCAAATGAGATAACATAATAGTTTTTAATTGTATTTAAAGTAATTAAATACAAATTCTTTTCCAATATTTCCAAAGTGTTCTAAATTCACTTTGATGACTCTAATAGCCTGAGTATTTGGTATGACTCATTTACTTGGATCTATTGAAGACGATAGTAGATGTAGGATTTTATAAACTAAATTTTATAATCTCTGAACTACTACTTACAGGTTTTGGTCTTCCCGCCAATCTCCAAAATACAATAGATCTTTCTTTTTTAACTTTTCTTCAGATGTGTAGAAATACGGCCTCCGGTCAGTCTAAAATATCAAGATCAATTGAGATAATACATTGGTTTTTATTTGTATTTTAAATAATTTAGTACAAGCTCTTTTTCCAATATTTCCAAAGTGTTCTAAATTCACTTTGATGGCTCCAATAGCCTGAGTATTTGGTATGGCTCATCTACTTGGACCTATTTGAGACATTAGTAGATGTAGGATATTATAAACTAAATTTTATAATCTCCGAACTACTACTTATAGATTTTGGTCCTCCCGCCAATCTCCAAAATCCAATAAGTCTTTTTCTTTCTTTTAACTTTTCTTCAGATGGAACTTTATTTATATCAGCCAATGTATTAACGTGACTTACGTTATTATGTCTATTTACAAATTAGGCAAGTGTTCATGAACACTTAGTATTTCTAGTGGAAATTATTTAATAAAGAACAGCTAGAGGTACGCCCTGTGTGATCGAGGATATTTAGGCTCTTAACAAGAGGCAGTCCCGATATTCTTACACAAGCTACCATTGCTAAATCCTAAATGACTAAATTGTAATTTTAGTTTAATATAATTTGAAACCTAGTAATTTCCACCGAAGTTTACACAGCCAGGAAGTTCAAGTCAAGGTGCACAAGTATAACCTTGAAGCCCAAGGTAATTACATCGCTTTTGAAGTTGGAAATTCAAAAACAAATTCCCTATTCAAACCAACTTGAGTGTACTTGCACGATGCCCGACAAGTGCTGTCTACTCTTGCAGGTACTATTTCTTCTGTTCCTTGCAAGAGTCCGCTGCATCTTGACGATTCGCCTTATACGTCGGCGATAACGTTCTCGTTCTCCTTAGTTTTCACCAACAATCATTCAACCGTACCATGCTACTTGCTGGTCCCACGGCTAATTCACTTACGTTGACTTTCTCTAAAATGAAAATTGAAGTATAGATATATATATATATATGAAAATATATCCTAGCTTTTAACATCGGTTGATATGTCTGCTAGTTGCGTGTTGGTAGTGGGTTCAATATCTTCTTGATAAAGAATATATATTTTTCTATACTTTCGTGACCATCTAAGTTCGCGCATGCAACGATGGCCAAACATTCGACTCGGGAGATATTTTCGAAAAATCTATCTTCTAACCATGCCAGTCTTTTCGTCTAGCCAATTGATTACCAAAACTTGCTCCAGTAGTTGATATTTGCTGAAAATACGAGTTGAAATCGCATTCTTTCTATCTCAGTTTCTCCCAAACTGTGCCTAGCTCCTCTTGGTGTAGAGTTTTTACTGCAATTTCATTGGCTGAATATTTTTTTTGAATGAAAAACCATATGTCGGCAAAATTGGTACAGACGACACGGTACAACGACGACACACCCCCCTGCCAGTATGTCGGCCGACACGTCGTACATGTCGTTTAGGAAAATGTCGGTGTCGTTTACCAACCCAGATGAACGAGCGCCAAAAATTCTTGCCCGCAGCATGGGTGTTCTTCTGAACCCCCTTGTCAACTCCACTTGTAACTTGTCTTTTATAATAATTAATATCAACAACAAAAACGTCCCAAAGGTCAAAAACATGAAATAAACAGATTGTATTTAAAAAATAATAATATTTCATTCTTGCCCACACACACACTGACACAAGAGAAGACAATAAAATAAAATATAAATACGTTTAGTGCAATCAGATCGAAATCATCGAATAGAATTGCTTTTTATATTTTATTTATTTGGAGTCTTGTTTTTACATAAATATTGTGAAAACTTCGCTTTTACTGAACATCCAGTCCTCCAACTCCAGTCGACCAGTCCTCCAGACTCCAGTCAACCAGTCCTCCAGACTCTAGTCGACCAGTCCTCCAGTCTCCAACTATCTTAGCAACGCACTAATATTGGGGGTTTTTTTTAGCATTTTTTGCTGAGCCTAACGACAAACGAGCGTCAGCCGCCGTCAGTAAAATATTAAGTCGTGGGTACCGGCCTGTGCATGAGTCGCATTTTCATATTTTCATTTGTTTTTGAAATGAAAATTTTGAACTCTCTCTACTAGTATGTCTGGCTCTGCACTTATGCAGACTGCAGCTATTTTTTTAAACTCAACACGGTTTGCCTAAAATAAAAAAACAGAATATTTTTATTATAAATCAATGTACCTTTTTGGTATTTTGTTTTAAAAAATGTGCCGGACAAGTCTTCTGCGGATCCGAACACAAGACCTAGTCCCACAACCCGGTCCGAAATATTGTACATTAGACTCCGGCCGAATATATAATGACTGTATCGATCAGTGTGAGACATCACTTCTCAGATAAACACCCACCATCCCACACCACGGACCCTCCCTGTGTAGAGACAACCCCCTGGAATCTATTTATTTTAATTTTTAGAAATTAGCCCATTTCAAAAAAACGAAATGAATTCTGTAGTCTGCGGGGCAGTGGGACTCACGTGAGTCACGCCCGACTGACCCCAGTACAGTGACCAGTTGACCACTGGTAAATAGTAAATACTGTTCGTCTGCATTCTGCAGCCTGCAGTCTGCGGCTCTGCGCTCGTGAGTAGAAGTAGCCCTCTATCTCTCTCTCTCTCTACTATTTAGTATTTATTTACATAGAGTGAGAGAAAGAGAGTAGCTGTATACTCTTCATTGACATTCTATGTCTTTGTGGTGAATCTGTTGCCTTTATCGCGTATATTATGACGGGTGGTACTATGTGTACTGATGGTGGTATAAAAGAATATTGTTGTTTTGTTGTGTTTGTGTTTGTTTATGTGTGTGTGAGATATTTGCGAGTGTCAGGAAATTTCTGATGACTCATACGTCCAGATTGACCACCCCGATTCCATAGCCTTCTGAAAATTAAACACTGATTCCTGATATTGGTCACTATTGAACCGAATATTGACCATTCAAAAATGGACGATTTTTTATTGCAGTTTTGGATTCCTCTCCAAAAGCCAACCAGGGCTGCGAAACCCATTTTGGAAGAAAAAAAATCATATCGAAAAATGTGATTGAAAAAAAAATCCTATGGGTGGTGTACGTGCTAAGCTCATTACGATATGGGGATACGGAATAGAAGTAGAACGTAAACGCATATTTGTTCAATTTTTAACCGTTACAACCGTTATAACGTGATCGGAAGGGCCTACCTAAGTCTTTTTTTAGGGCTGGTTCGTATACTGAAAACGGTAGACACTTCAAGAATTAAAGGTCCGCATATGGGTTAAATATTGAACGTAAATGTATATTTATTTGATTTATAAAAGTTTTAACAGAAAACGGTTTGATGTTATTGTAGTGCGACGGACCGATGGTGCGCAGTATTTAGACTGCTGCAGTGTTGCTCTCTAAAGAGCTGTACTACTAGCTAGTCGATAGAGTAAATAAATATTTTTTTTCTTTTTTCGGAATTCGTGTCTGTACCCTTATTGATTCTTGTCAGACTATCTAGGTCTGATGGGAGTTATCAGTCATGGACTCGTTTTGTTTTGTATATAAATAAAAAAACACGATTTATAAAAGAAAAAAAATTGCTTCGAAACTGATTTCAAATAAATATTGGTATTTATCACTTATTTTGTTCAATTTTTTTTTCCAGGGGTTTGTTTGTTTATGTATACATAGTGTAGAAAAACAAGGCATACTTAGAAAAAAAAGCTGTAAATACAGTCTAGAGTCAACAATTCTACATTCTCATTTTTTTTTAAATTCGGGCCAGAAATTTGGTTTGTCTTCCATTGGAAGACTTATTGTGCAAATACAGTAATTTTGTTTTGGGATCAACCCAAAATGATCTTCAAATTTCAAAATACATAGAGCGCTTGGGAGATAAATTTAAAGAATAAAATCTGTACAAGTGTACTTACTACATACATACAAACTGTTATCTTATTTTTCGGGAGCAGTTTCTTTCTACTGTTGTCACTCTCTCATTACAGTCTACTCTTGTCTCTAGAGTGTTGTCATATTTGATAATAATTGTTATAAATTAAAGAGTTACAACACATGTATGTCCAATTTTTTTTAGAGCAATTTGATGGGAGCAAAAGGGTGCATATGGCAACAAACTTCACCGTATCTCTCCTGTACTGCTGGCATCTATCACATCATGTTTCTTGTATCGGGCCTTTCGACATTCATGTACTGGGTCTCAAATGGGCAAAAAACATATATTTTATTTCTTTTTTGGGTTCTAGTGGTCTTGAATATAGTTTAAAAAAATAAGGATGTAGAGATCAGCGAGTGTGTCTACTGCGATAGCATATTTATTAACTCAAATGCTAGTCAGTCGAAGAAGCACACCTCTGTCTCTAATGAAAGCATGTGCATAGCACCTGTATATGTAAGATAAACCTATATATATATATATACATATATATATATATATATATATATATATATATATATATATATATATATATATATATATATATATATATATATATATATATATATATATATATATATATATGTGTGTATATATATATATATATATATATATATATATATATATATATATATATATATATATATATATATGTGTGTGTGTGTGTGTGTGCACGTGTGCATGTGTACACATACGTTGTATACTATATTTTGTATAGAAATTTATTCGTCTTATAATTTTCAAATTGTTGCACATTAATGGCTGCTGATTGACTTCGGTTACAGTTTGAAGGAGTGTCGATTTGAGTGAGACTGAGACTGAGACTGAACGTGGAGTGTGAGCGTGAATGTGAATGTGAACGTGAGTGTGAGTGCAAGTGTGAGTTTGAGTGTGAGTGTGAGTACGAGTGTAAGTATGCAAAAGTGAGTGTGAAGGTCAGTGAGTGAGTGAGTGCATGCGTGTGTTTGTGTGTCTGCGTGTGTTTTTTGTGTGAGTGAGTGTGTACTCGTGTGTGATTGTGTCTGCGTGTGTGCTTTTGATGGTGATAAGGCTAAGGGCGTGCACCGTCTGTACTGGTCGACATTTTGCACTAATTTTAATCTATTTTTTTTTTGGAGGGTTATGGAATATAATGAGAATTGAGAAGTTGAGTGTTCAATTTAGAAGGCTGATAAACTATTTTGTTTTTAAAATAACTTTAAAAATGAGGTAAGTGTAGCCTGTGTAGGGCATGAATAAACAGTTATACGCTATCAGAATTCAGTATCGAAATTATTCCCGCCAAAATAGAATCATATCATTTCTAAAACCATATCATTTCATGATGTTGGACAAATAGACAGACAAAACTAAAACTAGAGTTTTTTATAGGACAAATGGACAAACAAATCTCAGGGCTCCAAACGCGTCTGGACAAGCTCTTTTTTTTTGGACTGTCCGGAGCAATTGTCCAGTTATCATCCTTGCTTTGGGAGTCTGGAGTCTGGAGAGTGGACTGCGGAGAGAGGTCATTAGGTCAACGGGTCAACGGTCAGTCGATCAGTCGATCACAGTCTCACAGACTCACTGACACTGAGAGTTTGAGAGTCTGAGACTCATTGAGTCTGACTCACCGTTTGTCGTTTGTGCACAATCGCACATCATTGACGGGAAAGCACAATAAAAATAACGTGAGTAGTGTATGACTGCATGTATGGGGTTTTTTTTTGCCGTTTCTTGTTTTGTACTGTTCCACAAAAGAAAAAAAGGTTGCGGCAAGAGTCCTAATAAACCCGGTCTATTATAACATCTTGGTTGTGCGTAATTGTAACTGTTTAAAAGAATTATATTCCTTACGTGTGTGAAAATCCGTTTAGCACTACAGTTGTTATGAAGCACGCATCACCTTAACTTCACCGGCGCCAGGATTGACTGAAATGGCGAGCAATACCGCTGAAAATACCCGTTCGCAATTTGCGGCTGAGCAGCTGTGTGTAGTGTGCAACAAACCAGCTGATCGAGCTTGTCCCTGCATGAGTAGATGCTTTTGTTCTCGGGACTGCCAGGTAAGGAAGAAGTCAGTTTGAAAGTGCTTGCTCATGTTTTTCTGTGTTTGGTAGCACTGGCATTAATTTTGGAGCTGTCTTGAGTATATTTGTTTATCTACATTTGATCTCTATCAAGTAAAACGCTACCGCTTGGTTCTTTTTAGAACTACGATTGGAATGACGGAGGCCACCATGAACAGTGTACACACAAATACAATACACCAATGCTGCCGCCTGACAAGCCGAATTCGACGTCATCGCAAAATATGCTGCAAACTAGCAACCGAGCAGAAAATTGTACAGCCACGTCGTCTGACGAAACGCGCATAGGCTCGATCTCTGGCCCTCGGATGCGAACAGAGCAATATTACAAGTCCCAACACGGTTGGACTTCCGGTATGAGTACCAGCGCGAATGAATCTACAGGTTATCACAGTACCGGAGATTTTCAGGTTGCGGCTAGAAACGAGAGTGCTTTCAGTATTAGTAGTGGTGCTTACGCAGATACGATACTACTTGGGGAAAGCACGGGGAGAGTCTCATCTAGTGTGTCGGGAACGCCGTACAAAACCTGCGAAACAAGTACGATGCATGCTCCGTCGAGTGTGTATGGTATACAGGTGTCAGAAAACAAGCTTATCAAATCACATGGCGGCCATGAAGATTATACAATCGACACTAGTGGCTTCAAAAGTTACACACAGTTGCATCAAGAAAAAGTGCTCGAATTGGCTTCTATGGACGTGGGGGTGGAGAACACACAAGAGTCTGCGACCAGTAAGAAGAGAAGCCACCCCGCAGCTCATGGCGATCAACGAGGCGGAATTAAAAGGGTACAGCCCGATAAGGACACCAGCTTGGTCGGCGATCTTGGTGTGGATGTATTTGTATGCACAACAACCGGCTGCACAAAAGTTTACATGTCCCGTGAAGGTCTTGAACAGCACCTGAAAACGCACGATGATATGAAGCCATTTCCCTGCAAGTGGACTGGGTGCACGAAGCGATTTACTCAACGGTATGTCACTATACAATGGTTCATTTTCCAGTCGTACTTTTAATTGGATTTCTGGTGCCTTTATACCATCTACAGCAGGTGCAGATTTGGTTTTACATCCGTCTCATTCTATACAACACATTCATGCAGGGGGAATATGATTACACATATGCGCGCGCATACGGGCGAAAAACCCTACAAGTGTGACTGGCAAGACTGCGTGAAGAGTTTCGCTACATCCAGTAAGTTGGTAGTGCACAAAAGAGCTCATTCTGGCGAAAAACCATTCGCATGTACGTGGCAAGCGTGCGGGAAACGGTTTTTGCGTAGTGGAGACTTGGTATATCATCTGCGGACGCATACTGGCGAACGGCCCTACGGATGTGAATGGGAAGGGTGCGGTAAGCGTTTCACTCAAGGGGGAAACTTGATAACACATATGCGCTCGCATACTGGCGAACGGCCCTACCTGTGTAGCTGGGAAGGGTGTGCTAAGCGATTTGCCCAAAGCAGCAGTTTGGAACATCACATAAGTACTCATACTGGCGAAAAACCCTTCTTGTGCGACGTTGAAGGTTGCGGCAAGCGGTTTGCACGCAGTGATCACCTGGCCAATCACAATCGGTCTCATGACGCGTTAAAATCCAAATCGGGTCCGTCGCTAGCTAGCTAATTGTTTATTGGTGAAGTTAAGGCCACCATGGGATTTCACAATACATTGCTGACAAATGTGAGTCACCTCGTCGAGAGCGCACAGAACTCGAAGCGCATCTTATACATCCAGAAGCGGGTATTGAAACCTTGAATATTGCGCTTGGCGTTGACCATCAGGTTCGCTCCTTGAATGATGTGGTATGTGCATTCGCCTGAGATATTACCCACTGTCTACCTAACGTTATCGAGGACGAAACTTCGTCCATGTCAGTCGCGTTGCTGCCCTTTATCAGACACGTTGGCTTGAACCGGGTTGTGACCTCATGTTTGGAACTTCGATTTTTAGATGTATCTATATGCAAATGTTGCCGAGCTTTGTGGGACCGGATACAATTTCAGACTAGAGGGGCTCGTGGATTGACTAAAGTGATATTCGTAGTATTTCCATTATTCCATGTTTGGATGATTGTTTGCTATTGACTGAGGTCGTCATTGTCCAGAGCATACTGAATAATTGCTTAGTGATCACGTACGATATAGCAACATCGTAAGAATGTAAAGTCATCATGTGGCGGCAAATAAAAGGGCGAAGACTACAGGGTTGGGCTTCGAATATAGTATCGGTATTCATCGAATATAGTTTGTATTTTGTGGGTGTCGTTGTAGGAAGAATTTAGAGTAGCATATTCTACAGTAGTAAATATAAATGTATATCAATGAACACATGCGTGTATGAGTGTACATATCTATATAATTCACTTTTATTTCTACATAATATCAGATATTATTGTAAATATATAT
>LUCW03000215.1:0-10000 GCA_001586965.3 Sphaeroforma sirkka
TATTCATATGGATGTGGATTTATGTATGTTTGTATATATATGTATATATATATATATATATATATATATATATATAATATGTATGCAATAATATATATATATATATATATATGTATATATATGCATTATATTATATTTCTATTTGATGTAAATGTATGTAAGTGTATGTAAGTGTTTGTAAATGTAATTAAATGAATGTATGTATATGTATGTATGCTTGAGCTGTTATATTTCTAAAAGTACATTTATATCAATTAATGTCAACTTGTCGCTATCGCCAGTGGTACTGTTTTTATCCAATGCTCTCTGTGAGTGTGAGTTGACATTATATGCTAATCTTGGGTTTCATTTTGAATATAGTCGAAGTACAACATTGTCTTGAACGAAATCAATTCCGGATCCGCGTCTTCGCTGCGGGCCGTGCGTTTGTATGCGCAGTACAAGCAAAACCCATCACGGAACAATCCTGCGGTGCAGGAGATGGAGGCCTTACTCGAGGGTGGGTGAAACTGAGTGTGACACATTCTCTAGTGAGTGTTTTTTTATAGCCTGACGCGTTTCGTTTACAATCTGGAGCTTATCGATGCCTCACTTTGACCTACTGTTTGGGTTAGACGGGCTCTCGCTTATGTCGCTCTACTAGTGGATATGACTCGTTACTTATTTCTTTGTCGCCTATCTGGCTTTCGTGTTAATTTCTATCCACACATAAGAGGGCACTGGTCCTACTTAGCGCAATTTGATCTCGACATATAGTTCTCTGTCAGTTTTCTACCAACTTGCATGGTAAACACAGTCCACCAGCAAATGTTCAAGTAAATCCAACACTCCCAATCTCAAATTGCCGCAATTGCTTTTTCCAGATCCCATTCTCGGCATCAGCCCCACTACACAATTGTTCGCCAGCATGATGTACGCTGAGATGGGCAATTTAGAGACAGCTATGGAGATTGCTGCGCGTGGCGGCACACTTGAGTGTACCGCACTGCTCGTCCAACTACTACTTCAGTATGACCGAGTCGATCTCGCACAGAAACACCTGCAACAGTAAGTCCCTTACCTCCACGTATTTACCCCGAACATTTGGGGCAAATAATCCAGCAAGCCTAGTAATACTGAAGTTTATACGTCGCCATTGGTGTTTGGAATATTAATTTCTATCTCTTTTTGACACTCTCCCAGGATGAGCCAAATAGATGACGACTCGTCACTCACCCAAGTAGCCACGGCCTGGGTTAACCTTGCTGTAGGCGGAGACAAATACCAGGACGCATTCTACATTTACAACGAATTGGCCGCTAAATACTCTCCCTCAATCATGCTGCTGACGGGTCAAGCCGCCTGTCTTATCCATCAGCACAAATATGGCGAGGCTGAAGATCTCCTGCAAGGTACTTGTTCTGTACAATTACATGCTCTGCTCATTCCTGTTGAGAAACGGCGCACATAAATGCGCGCATTTATATGCATGATTTTGTGTGCAGCTCTACTGACTGGATATCCATTTTCGGCGATAATATTCTATCGACGCTATTCCACTTTCTAAACCCGACGTTTTAATTGATGCTGTTTAGATGCTCTGAACAAAGACAGCAACAATGCCGAGGCTCTTGTGTGTATGATCACTGTGGCTCAGCAGACTGGGAAATCCGACGAAGTGTCGTCTAGATACATCAGCCAACTGCAGGATTCTGCACCCAGCCATCCCTTCGTCAAATACCATGCTGCAAAGGGAGAGCAGTTTGATCGCGTATCTGCGCAGTACTCAGTTTCCGCATGAACAAACGTTCGCAAGGCTTGGTGCGGGATCGGGCTCTTAAAAATAAAGCGAACTATGTAATATGGTGAACTGTCAAACTTTGAATAAGTTACATCACACTACTGTACAGTGATATTATGCTGCTTGTAACCATACTCTTGCATGATACTCACGCAACATAATGAGCTTCTTTAGCTATCATGGTCTAGTACAGTGTGTTGCACGAGGAAAGTATTCTACTCGGAACGACACGATGTATTATTTGCGCGGATTCCTCGCATATTCAAGGCCCTGTAGTTGGTGGAACCCTATAGGGTTTGCTTGGAAAAGGGTTCCCCTAGTAGCTATGTTGCTATATACTTACATGGCTTGGTGTAGAAGCAGAGAGTAAGGCTGTTCTAGGCAATGAAATGTTATACCTAGACCCAAATGAAGTGCTATACTGTGTCGGCACCCCGCACTGATACGGCTCAAATGAGCATCTACTTATGCGACGTACCTAATACACGTTGATAGGCGCGCGTAGGTAATGAGCGTCGTGTAATTGTGCAGACACATAGCCGTCGCATACTAATAGGACACTACCATAACTGGTAGGACTTATTTTTTATATTCTAGTACTGTGGTGTTTCGATCATTTCAAGAGACACTTCCGAACTTTATTCCACATACGACGACGATAGTATACAACATTATCCATGATATGCACACTGAGTAAGTTGTACGAGTGTGGGTTGTACCACGCAACGACAACTCCGTTGCTTCGTTGTCTCTATCGCGAAATTTCACAGGCAACAACGACAGTGCTGTTCAATGGGTACTGTGGACGGTTTATGGGAAAACTCGATAAGTACGACACTATTGCTTGCGGTAGGTCCGTCCACTGCCGAAATGTTAATCTCACCAATTGAGGTGTTTCTCAAGTACATCTGTCGTACCACAGCACCTCTGGTCCCACACGTATTTATGGGAAAACTCGATAAGTGCAACGCTATTGTTTGCAGCGGTCCGTCCAAGTGATAAATTTCACTAGTTGAGGTGTTTCTCAAGTACATCTGCCGTACCACAGCCCCTCCGACCCCACACGTGTAATTGTGGGTTATCTCATATCAAACTTTTCTGCCACTACAGCTTTGCTTGTGGTCGCCTTAAATCCAGTCCACGGTCTGGCAATCCTTCGAGCAGTACCACTGTGTGTTCTCTTTTTGAACACAGCCGCTGCATGCACTCAATTTCAATTCTGTATTCTTGCACCACCCACACCTGATGTTCCGACTCAGGTTGGCTCGTTTCTGTCGCTTAACCTTCAGCTCTTGTGGATCCGGTGCAGTAGTGACTCTCCATTTCAAGCCTTCTTCTTCATTCAAGTACAAATCCTCATCCTCGCCGCTTTCATACACAAATTGACCACACGGTAGGTGTGGCTTTAGTGACTTCTACCTTCTGTATCAATGGTTTCTCGGGCCGTCCAGGTACGTCCGTAAGCAGATCAATCCATTCCCCAACTGGAGCATTAGCTGTGCCTACGCAAAGCTGAAACAATTCATTACTAGTCATTAATTTGACTTGTAGATACTTACTGCGATATTTGAGCAAACACTACTCGCGTGTTCTATACCACATAAATTTATGTAAATAGCTTTCTACTAAAATATGAGGAAAATATTAATCTCTCGTATCAGGATGATCAGAATTCGAAAATATTTACGTGTGATCCCGATTTGTAAAATGTATTTGTACATAGACGCGTATCATTTAAAAAGAATGTATATGACCTCTATAAATGAGAATTCGGGTTTAAGATCTTGAATGCTTCCGGTGACTACTACTAGAGGGTGGAGACAGCGAAGTGACGATCAACTCTACAAATAGATAAATCTTAATCAGGAGCGAATACGAGTAATATTATATACAAGCTCGTATATATATATCCTTAAATCACCACCAGAAAATATAAGAGGACCCCAACAAAGATTACCGCCTTCACAGGGCATATGGACTACCTGGGTATAAATATTTTGCTTTCACAGGGCATGACTACCCTTGCGTATAAATCTTTAATATTCTAAATAGTGTACATTGCTAGACGTTTGTCTCTCACACTCGCGGTCTGACGCGTAGTGTGGCGGACAGTCCAAACTAATAAATCGATTAAACCAAATCCTCTGGGTCACTTTCGCTTCCAACCGAGGCTCCAGATAGTTTCTCTGTCACCTCGTTGTCCTTCTCTGCTTGCTCAGGTACGTTCATCGTACTATGCTTATTCAGATACACGTTCGAATGCATATCATACGCACTCGCAGCGGCATTCACCTTTCGCATTCGCTCCTCTCGCTGACAAATTATGTAGTACCAGGCTCCGAGGAAAACGGTCGCAACACCCAGAATTGCGGCAAGGAAGAAACCGGTTACAATAAACATGGCCAAGTAGTAATACTTGGTATCCTTGGAGCTCTTGTGGTCTTTCATACCTATGTAGTGGCCTACCGCGAAGCTTAGTCTCTCAATTAACATTTGTTTTTTTGCTTTTTTTCTCAGCAAGCTCATGAGCCTCCTGCTTCTTCTCGACCTCTGTGGCGGCCTTCTCATCCGCGAGCTCAGCTTCGTGGAAGGCGAGCGCAATTTTCAATCTCAACATCTCAGGGGTGTCGTTCTCTGATACTTCAACAGGCACGGTCTTGTAACCGTTCTTATCAGTAGACCGTCTGGTAAAAGGGTTAGTACTAGACGTGAAACTGGTAAGACCACTTGTATCAGTGGTAGTGGTAGTGCCTGAAGAGAAACCACTCGTGAGGCCAGAGGTATCGGTGGTGGTGTAGGTTTGAGTAGTTGGTACCTGATATGTTGTTCCACCAGAATAAGAACCAGCAATTCCGCTAGTAGTGCTGCCGGTGGTTCCCTCTCCACCTACTGCTTCCTGTCCAAAACTCTCAGTTTCGCCCTGGGACTTCACAGACTGGCCACCGCCACTAGAGGCCATTCCTCCAGCCATAGTATCTGTGACAAGCTGATTGCTAACCTGCTGATTAACCGCTGCATTCGCGACAGCAGTTCTATCAGTGGTAGTCACTTGCTGACGGCTAACCGCCAGTTGGTCCCCACTTAGACTATCAGCGGGGTTGGGATCGTAGGCGGGTTGCTGAACCGCTTCTGCGCTGAGTACTTCAGTACGGGCCTGCTCGACAACCTGACCCGCGGACGCAGCTTGGTTACAGGCAACATTGGTCACACAGGTGATGGTAGTGCCCGCATCGAAAGTGTCACAGTCTGCACCGTGACCCTGACGACCTAGACATTCACGGGTCCTAGAACCAGTCCCGCACGTCACAGAGCACTCCGACCATGGTGACCACCGACCGTCTACACTCTCGACGTGCACATACTCTGAAGTAACAAAGATAACATGGCTCAACATGAGTGATACATCCAAAAAAGCAGATCATTGATTACTACCTACATCAGCAACTGAAAAAGAACAGTCAAGAACTAAACGTATTGTCAATGAGGATCAAAACATGAATTCAAGTTCATAATTGGTACAGATATCACATACCGCAATTCGACCCGGAGCTGTCATAACAATCCTCATGCTCTTCAAATGTAGTACACGGCCCACTTACGCAATAGGAAGTGCGCGTGCCCTCCCCACAATCATTGCTACACTTTGACCACGCGGTCCACTTTGTACCATCGTTCTGTACTCTCATCTGATCAGGCTGGTTTTGTGTCACCAATACTTCAGTACGAGCTTCAGGTACGGAGCACCCTTCCACCTGGCAAGGTTCGATGTCATTCCCAAGACAGTCGCCACCCTGACACACTCGCCCCTTAAACCCTTGCTCCTCGCATGATGATGCGCTACATACACCCCAATCAGTCCACACTCCCTGGCTTCTAGCGCATGCACCAGCATTGCACTGGCGCTCAGTTGTTTGCGGTCGTTGATCACTACAGTAACTATTTTTCATAGAACCGCCTTTGCACACCGCATGTACCTGTTCTACTCCGTCACCACATGTCACAGAGCAAGCAGACGTAGCCTCCAGCTGCCAACTGCCTTTCGTAAAAGAGAGATCTTTAAACGCCATCGCGTGTATTTTCTCGTTATAAGCGCCCACACCCCCAGGTGCGAACTGACACCAAGAAACTTCCAAAGCTGGATACAAATTAAGAGTGCTACCATCTTCAGAGCCTAAGCACCTTTGACCATCATTCACTATAAGTTGTTTCCAATCCTCAAACCCTTGATGAGCTACATGTTCAGGTTGGCCGCAAGTCTGTGAAGTTACTGCTCCAGTGTCTTTGTTGGCCGTGAGACATTCCCCGTTATATTGACTTTGAAAAAAACCGACTGATTCCCTCCATACCTGAGAATCGGCACCTGAACAGGGTTCTAATCTCACTTGGTTGTTACCCAGAGCTGTGATACATTTTGTATCTCTAGTTACAATCAAGTGGTCTTGATCAGTTATATGTACAGCAGAAGTGGACGAAGCCACTACGACTACCGCCACAGCGAAGCAAGCTTTATTCAGGTATCTGACCATGATAAACTACCGCGTATATGTTTCGTATGCTGCTATATGAAGGTTTTAAAACAATATATGTATGTAAAATAACCCTGCTTCGAATATCCTTCTGCTGTGTCTCGGGGCAGAGAATGACATGCCCGTGAACGGCGTCAATGCTTTTGAAGTCCTTTAGCATATGTGCCGACTGTACGTAGATCGATGAAAATATTCTACATATCCTCGTGAAATTGAAAAAAAACTGGGAAAATTGAAGGAGCATTCGAGAAAAATATATGGAACGATTACTCTTATATTCATTTAACTTTTTAAAAACGAGCTGTGAGAGAAAATGTAAAGCTGACTGCCGAAATTGTACTTTTACCTTTTGACAAGAGAAAATCTTTCACCGAAGAGCCATACAGCCATATAAAACTGATACGTATTCCAGTAATATATTATTATCATAGTACATATTCCTAATTAGTCCCGTACAAACAATGCAAAAGTTGAAACCTATTCACTCCCAAATTCCTTATATTTGTTCTTCCTCAAATCAGAACATGGTCTAGTTAAAAAGTTGTAGAAGACGAGAGTAACATTTCCAAGGTTTTTTATAAATTCAACTACCATTTTGACAAAATATGACAAACGTCAGGAAACGTCGCATTCTGATTCGTACTTTTTGAAATGAGTTAAATTTGGAAGAGATGACAAACGGAGGAGGTTGCATTCCTTTTTTTTCCATAAATAGACTGAATATCGGTTGGTTCATGAACTTATGGACTCATGGTCTCCTAAATAAAGTCATAGACGCACACTCACTTCACAAGTGCACAGTCACGGATTCCCGGGCCCGCCGCCGCGGCCCAACGGAGAATATTTTTCAGTAAGCTGTCAATGGCCTATAGAATTCTTTTTTTGAGGGGGGTATATTTTAAAACAAGTATAGGCGTGAGTGTATGTGTATTGTTTTAAAAAAAACAAATAGAAGACAATGAGTTTGTAAATATTGGTTTTTGGGTTTTCAACACATATTTTGAGTTTAGTTTTGTTTTGTAAAAAAACCAAACAACAAAACAACCTATTTTTTTATATTTACTTATTGTCAGTACTTTTCTGTATATAAAGTTCACAAGGCTATGGCTTTTCACAACAAAATACTTCTTTTTCAAGAAGTTTTCTCTCTCTCTCTACATAGTACATACGCAGTCGCACAGTTACACATAGGGTGCATTACGTTAAGCGTAAACACATTTGGCGATAAAGCCTGCCAATATATTGGCATATGCCACCCAACTTCATCTGACAAAATACGGGCGACTACATGATATATAGAATGAACTTTCTCAGTTTTAGATCCGGTCCAATGTATATTTGTCATTTGTTGATCTACATATTTGGAGCAGTTCTTGAAAAAATATTATTCTGAAATTGTCGTTTTAGAATAACCAAAATGAATACGGCATGCGTAAAAACTATATATTTGAGCTCATCAACGTAAATCGTAGCGTTTTCAGCTACATAGCGTGTATTTACATACGTTATGAGGCCTGGTCGCAGTCACACACACACGAGAGGAAGAGACCAGCAGAGAGAGAGAGATGTAAATAATTAATAATAAAAATACAGTACTTTTATAGCTTTTAAATGAACAGGTGCACCTCACTGCACCATAGTACAGAAAAGAGGAGACTCCAGGCCTCAGCCCTCGCACTCTCGCCGGCTCGCCCCTCGCCCCTCGCCCTTCAGGCCTCAGCCCTCAGGCGGTCAACTCTCAGCCCGTCTCAGGAGTCAGGAGGCTATGGGAAAACCAATGTCGACCTCGAAACCGGGACTATCCGAGATTCCAACTGTTTTTTTTGTACTTTTTTTGTTTTTTTTTTAAATGTTTTTTTTCATGTATATTTCAAAAACAAACTTTAGACCAAATGTATTTATGAAAAAACCCAATTTTAATCTTTTGTTACCGCAATTAACATTCCTCAATTTTTTTATATTTTTTCATAATACTGGATGGTTGGCGACAAAACCGACGACAAAACTGATGATTCGGCTTTTTGTCCTTTCTCAGAGAGAGAAATTTAAGGGAAATAGAAAGTGAAAGTCCAAAGTTTTCTCACTCTCACTTTTGGCCTACGGCCTTCGGCTATTTTTTTTTAAAAAGTCTCTACGGTTCCTAATTTTGTTTTACGTATTTAGCTATAGTATGCTATGCCGATTTCCATTTCAATTTTACAATATACAAAAATAGTTACACAAAATTGAAAATGAGTATATATGTACAGAGACTGCTTTTATTTAGGTCATTTGGGTACATACATAGGATATATATAAGCCATGTTTCAAATTTTAAAAAAGCCCTGTTTTTGTCCACGCGTTTAAAAATCAATCAACCACAGTACAAACCTGAAGGCTAACCTCAAACCGTGTTCCGTTAAAACCGTATAAATATACGTTTACGTTCAACTTGTATTCCATATGCGGACCTTTGTATGCTCAGAGGTGCAACTTACGGGTCTAAATATTTAAGTGTGTACTATTTTCGCATGCTCAGAGGTGCAACTTACGGGTCTAAATATTTAAGTGTGTACTATTTTCGCCTTACGAACTAGTCCTGGAGAAGAACTTAGGCAGGCCCTTCTGATCCCATCATATTCGTTCTAACGTTTCAAAATTGAATAAATATGCGTTTACGTTCAACTTCTATCCCGTACCCCCACAACGTTATGAGCTTAGCCTGAAGAAATTTAAGCTTGATTTCTTCGGTAAGTAGCTTGTTCCAAAAAACTGTAACATCTAGAACGAACCACCACTTTTCCGTAGGTGAACAAATCCGCTTAGCTTTGACGCAACGTTCTCCAAATAAAGAGAAGCCTGGTTTATTAACCTTCAGTCAGCCGTCTAGATACTTTACTCATGACAATCTCTTATACATATTCCGAATATTCGTTGGCCGGAGGTCCTTCAGGTATGTCTTGGCGTTACTCCCGGGCTCACTCCGGGTACCAAGTCTAATAAGCCCACTCAAAAAAAAGATGTATGCAGTGTCTCCTTCAGCCATTCAACCTTGCCTATGAAACAGTTGTGGCAATAATCGTAGGGGCACAAGCCAGAGAGCCTTCGAGACTAGTTTTAATTGCGCAAACCACAGGCTGCACAATTCTTGTTTGGGCGTGTCCTGCAGGAGGGAATACAATAGTTTAGAAAAATCAACACATAAACGTATCACCGTATACATCAGAATATATATATATATATATATATATATATATATATATATATATATATATATATATATATATATATATATATATATATATATATATATATATATATATATATATATATATATATATATATATATATATATATACATATATATATATATACATATTATATATGTATATATATATGTTATATACATGTATGCATACATATTATGCATATATACACATGCCAATATATATATATATATACATATAATACATACATATGCGTACGTGATGATGTGTGTGATGATGATGTGTGATGTCCATATTGTGTATGCATACGCATGCGTACGCATTTTTGCAGAAAACAGAAGGGATTATATATATATTATATATATATATATATAATAATAATATATATATATATTGTTAATATTATCATTGTATTATTATGTTATATACATATATGGCATATATACATACATAATATTATTATATATGTACATATAATAACACATAAT
>LUCW03000215.1:12500-22500 GCA_001586965.3 Sphaeroforma sirkka
GTATAGTTGTTTGAAACTTTATCGAGGGATAACAAAAGAACAAAAACTAAATTTCGCAGCCACAAAGTTTAAAGTTGACGATGACGATTGCAACAAAGCTACCTGCAGGTATTGCGACAACACTAAAACTTACTCATGGAATCGCAAGAATGCGAATAATGCTATAATACATTATGAGAAGAAGCACGCCAAACAATGGTGCGACGATGTAAAAAGATTTCGTCCACTGGCCATGCTATAATTTTGTCCTACTTGTTCGTTATGAATAGTTATTGATGATTTATACTGAGCACAGCTTTGAAGTTGTGGTCTGTTAAAGTTGTATTTTAGTATGTATTTAATTATTTATTCGTAGTGGTAAGATCTTCATCACATGTGTAGTCGTGTACACAAGCGCCAAATAATATTTTTTAAGAAATATGAATGTTATCTCACTTAATATGTCGTTCATTATTAAGAAATTATCTTGAACAAAAAATTGGCTTAATTAAGAAATAGGAAGTACGCATGAGGAATTTATTATTAAGTACCACCGCTTTGACACGATTAGTATCTTATTCTTAATTAATAATCACGTAGCGAAAAAAATGGGTTTAAATTTTGGATTCTGCCGATTTTGGGTAAAGGATTAATAGGAATTGGGTTCAGATTCTTAATTAAGAAAAAAGAATCATGTGCTTTCCCAAAATGCAATAAGAAAACGTACAGATCGTTACATAATAATGACATGGTAGCTCAGGTTGAAGCACGCGCATAAAAGTGTGCCGTAACTCCGTAAGGCGTAAGGACTAAGGTGACGAGTCTGTGACCGGGGTGAGGCCGGGCGAGCCATACGTCTGACAGCCTATACGTATAGTCCCTGTCTCCCTGAGAGCCTGAGAGCCTGAGAGCCTGAGACGGTGAGACCCTGAGTCAGGCTGAAGTCTGAAGGCCGGAGGCACAACTATATTTTGGATTTTGGTCAAATGTAAAAAAATACTAGTTTTGGAAAAAGCCGAGTGCTCTTGGTCCCCCAAAAAAAACAAAAAGACAATATCCATTGGTTCAAAAGTCTTACGCGTGTTTTTTTTAAAAGAATACAAATCGACAAGAATCAGTGATTATCAGGATTTTTTGCACAATAATTCCCTGGTTTTATTTACTCTCTTGTGTCTTCTTGGCTGTTGTACTGTGCACTATAGTCTTGTCACTGTCACAGTGTCACTGTGTCAGTGATATCATTTTGATTTTACGTGCACACACAGTCACACACAAGAAGAGAAGAGAACTATCACTTCTGTACTCCCCCTAATCTTAGCCACAGCCAACTGCCAACAACTACTCACTTGAGTCTTAGTCACTCTTTGAGTCAACAACGTAAATTTTCGTATCTATTTGCTGAAATGATTGAGTGGGGATTTTACTCTTTTAGGCTCTACACAGTCTATGTACAGTTGTACAATGTACACTCACTACAGTCTACAGTCTACAGTCTACAGTCTACAGACTAGTCACTAGCGAGTCTACAGTCTAAACAAACAGTCAGAAAGTGACAGAGTCCCAGACTTCACAGAGTCACAGACTCTCACTCACATGTTATCAATATCAAACACATTGACATTGTCTCATACAGACAGACACTGAGTCTCAGACTCTCTCTCTCTCTCTCTCTCTCTCTCTCTCTCTCTCTCTAGTAGTAGAGTAGAGCTAGCTATTAGAGTAGTAGTATGTAGAGAGTGTGGGCAAGATTGCCCAATGCCCACACTCACTGACTCACAGACACTATACACACACACTATACACACACACAAGTGTAGAAGAGTCGTAGTATCGTACACACGCGAGTGGGAAGGATTGAGAGGAGTCAAGTGAGAGAGAGAGAGCGAGCGAGCGAGAAAGTAGTCCGACTCGACGATTTTTTGAGCAGAAGTTACATTTTGACTTTATACTTTACACCTCACTGCTTACACAGGCTTGCACCTAGTATATACTATAGTAGGCTTACACCCAGTTGAAATCCGGAATCCCTATATGGTAATAGTTTTTATTCTAAAATATGATTTTTTTTGCGTACATATATGTATGCTGTTTATTGGCATAGCATAAACGTTAAACATTTTAAACGCAAACTGAGCTTGGCAGTTGGCGGCGTTATTTCGGAGTCGAGGAGTCAGTGTCGGATTGGCATTTGGCAAAGGCGCTGGCGCCTGGCGAGCGGCGACATGGTTTCGGGTTTCCACGATATATATTTTTGGAACAAAAAAAATGTAAAACTTTTTTCATATATAAAAACAACATATTTGTCGACGTTTGACACCATATTTTGTTCACCTTCCACATCAACAGCTTTATTGACCTCCTACACTGTCCTATCGTTTTTCTATCTCGTCAAGATGACAGGCGAAACAATGCGAGTGTAAGTCCGAAGTTGCAGTGTGTAAACCGGGACAACATCCGGAATGTTTGTCTTCAATCAACATGTGAACAATGTCAGTCTCCTGTGCAATGTCTATGTTTACGTTGTGCGAACGTATCTTGTTCACTTAGGTGGTCCGTGGTGTGAACCGAAACGCAACCGATTTCTTTAATTTGTGAACCATATACGCTTATATTCGATCGAACCCCATTTGAGTTTTTCGACTTCACACCATGCACGCTTAGTCATCAACCTTGGGTTTGTACATATATTCCTATCCATATAACAATAGTGCCTGTACAGATTATAGACTTTCACTTCGATACTACTTCAACTTGGGAATGTTATATCTAATTTTCTACCTATTCATCTCATATACGTCGGAACATTTAGAAATTGGATACGATTGCACAGACCTATATTCTATATATATATATATATATATATATATATATATATATATATGTGTGTGTGTGTGTGTGTGTGTGTGTCTATATGTATTTTATATATGTATGTATATATATTTATGAATATATATATATATATATATATATATGTGTGTGTGTGTGTATGTATGTATGTATGTATGTATTTATTCATATATTCATAAACATATATACATCTATATATATATATGCGCATACTTGCACATTGACATTTATATATATATATACTAAAAATAGATACATATACGTTTTTCGATTAGCATATATTCATATATATGTATGCATAACTTTGTTTATTTTTATATGGGTTTTCTATCATGCCTTGTTCTTTTTTAATTTTTATTGTTTTACTTCTCTGTGTATGTTACAGGACACCAACAACCTCTGCAGAGCTCATCAATGAAGTAGGCCAAGTGCACGAGAATGACCCTATCAGCGTTGTACTCACCTGCAGTGCGGCCTTACCTAAATCTATGGTAAGTTCGGTTAATAGCTTGTTGATCGGTAGAATTATTCTTATGTTCGAGCTTGATTTGATTACTCTCTGTTGTACCACAGCGAGAGCGCAGCTGAAGGGCTGTAGGATTCTGTTATCACAATTTGAGACTTCGCGTAGACAATCTTCAGTAGTTGCAGCTTTGGTGAGGCTGCGGGCGAAAAGGACCGAACATGTAGACGTGTGAGGTGATGGTAATATTAGTCGTGTATGCCCCGAGACCGCTATGCAGCTGTAATTTAACCTTTTACCCCTTTATTTTAAATTTTAGGGCGCCATGCATCCCGCCGGGTCTCTGTATGAGAAGCCTGTCAATATCATGGATACAATCAGGCAGCACGAGAAATTCAAAGAGCTTTTGAGAGAGAACGGTGCTACAGTATGTTGTTCTCTCTGAGTCGCTAAATTCGGCATCTCCATTGCGTTGCAAATTACATTCTCCACAGAGTTGTTGCAATGCATATTGCGAATCGAATTTGTATATTCATGAAGCTAGACATAAAATTTAAAGCAATCTTGACTGATGTTCGCAGAGATCAAACTACACCGTTTTATAACATATGTACCTCATTATTATGTTTTTCTATTCTGCCAGGTACTGGACGTGAAGCAGGTGCTTTCTGAAGATACTAATAAGTTCGTGAACGCAAGATTGGATCTTGAAAACCTAGCCGCTAGTATGATGACGTACCAGCTCGACCCTACCTGCGATGATCGTCTGCTGAACAAAGACGATAGGGTATGATTTTGGATTTCAATTCATTCTTTCCTGTTCAGCTGGGTTGCATCATGCTTTTATGAGAGTGGTATTGATTCTTGAATTGTATACTATTGAAGATTTTTCGCTCAAAAAGAGAAATCCAGAAAGATCAGAGGTATATTCTGGGAAAGAGTATGCATTAAACGGTATATATATTTCTAGTGTCGGCTATTCCTTAAATTCACATTGGCATGCTATTATGGCCATTATTCTACATAGGCTTACTTGCGACTCCATTAGCGCCTTACTGGCAGTATCAGGCCATACTGTGTGCTCAAATCTTCTGCACGAAATTATGGACAAGTAATTTTCGACCACGATACTAAAGTTCAGGGGTCTAACAATTGGTGCTTCACCACTAGAAAACCTGTTTTCATCACAACGGTCTGACAACCTGTATTGATTGCGCTACCTTCCTTTGCGTGGCCAAGCGCGAAGACCATTTAGGCGCTCGCAAAAGGTAGATAACTGACGATTGCATGTAATGTAGTCACATATCGATAAGAGAACAGCAAGCTGTACACCGTGTTATATGTAGATGCAAGTATTCTACACGTGGCGATGCAGGTCGGCAGTCTATGCTATCTCTGCATTGTTGTGACCTAACAAGCCGTCGCATATTTTCCAGGATTGGTGAGACAAACAAGGAGATACTGTTCTTCCAGTCTCATGCTGTATCACGTTTTCTCGACGTAATCTTTTCGACTCTTTTTTTCCCCAATTAGTACTACTTAGGAAATGCTTACAAGGCCAAAGTTCTGAGTGCCATGTCGGCATCACAACTAGTCGACGTTATTCTGACGCGGCCCACGGTTACTCTTACCCCCAGTTTAAGAGATACGGTACGTCAATTGAGATGCTGATTTTTTGCAGTCTGTAATCACTAATCTTCTTGATACCCAACAAATATACGCGCTACATAATTGCACGCAAGCTCCTGCCATCTATTGTAAGAGATAGTCTCGGAGATAGTCTCTCGAACTCATCCTTGTCATGCACGGCTAATGGTTGGCTCACTATCATTCTCACAGGGATTCACTGCTGCATATCAGCTTTTTCCGCTCAGTAATGTAGTCTTCACTCGTGATCAACAGATTACAACGAAAAAAGGTATGCCACGATTATTAACCAAGTTGTGCAATATTGCGTGCCTGAAAGAGTATTGGCATCTCCAGGATATGAAGTTATACTTCAGCTTTTCGTCCAGTCCGCTGCCATAATCTGCTTACTTTGTGCAGGTGCAAAGATTTACACGTGGTATCTCCCGCTCAATTTTTCGTATCACTTCACTGGGTTGAATCGGATTTCCTTGTTGTTAAACACACAGAAACAGCCGTCACAGATCCTATATCCTCGCATACAGCAGATGTTAACCTTGTCGTCCCTTTCACAACGACGTAGGTGTTGTTATGTGCAATCTATCCTCCAAGCAACGAAAGGCCGAAACCGAAGTGATGTCATTTGTGTGGAAAAAATTGGGCGTTAAGGTAAGGCACTACCCCTTTCATACCGATTATTTGCATTAGTAAGTTCGAAGTACCAACTCATGAGTTGTTGATTTACGGCAGAAGATGAATTCGTATAATGTCGGACCGTACAATGGTTATAATATATATATATATATATATCAATGTGTCACATTCGGTCTGAAATATAGGTCATCGGAGAAATACCCGATCCAGGTCGCTTGGAAGGTGGTGACTTCTTCGCGCTGGGCGATTCATGTATGATTGGTGTGGGTCTGCGTACCAATATGGAGGCTATCCAGTACATGATGGATGAGGATCTGCTGGGTTACAACAAAATTCAGGTGATCAAAGATGAGCTGGAGGTGAGCCAGGATCGTATGCATCTGGATACCTACTTTTCAATTCTAGGTGAGTCTTTCTAGTATTTTAGACATTGGGATTGCCTGTTCTGCTTATCTCGATTCGGGTTCGGCTGCGGAAATGGATTCCCTGACACACTGCGTCTATTATGCACTGAAGAATCAAATCAGTTTATTGACGGCACTGTCAAAATTTATCGTTCCCAGATGATCATACCGTTTGCGTTATGGAAGAATGTTTGGGAGAGGATAGCAATACGCGCCGATATGTGGATGAGTATGTGAGAAAGGATGAGAACTCACCCTACGAAAAGGTTCAAAGCGACGTTGAATTCGCACAGTTTTTGAAAAACGAGGGTTACGGGTAAGGGCTTTCTTGGTGTGCGGCTGGACTTATTATTATCCCTACTGTTTTTTTATTCACCAGATTGGCAGTACATTTGATGAGTCTTCACCTGATACCATAGTTTTGCCTATATTCTCCACGTCCTTACCCTTTCTCCGCAATATGAATTTATCAGTTTTGGTATCGCGAATATCATTCTCCATATTTCGATTATCATACTTCGTGTACTGCCCACTCCCCAACTTCCATTTTATATTCGATGGATGCTTGGCAAGGCAATGGTATCGGTGCATTGAAGCAAGTACGCTTTAAAAAAGAGTCACGTTTGAGAATGTCCCGCAACCCTAAACCAAAGTCGAACTTTCGTTACTCAATAACAGCGTCATCCATATCCCTGGCGACTACCAGCTTAAGTACGGCTGTAATTGTCTCAACCTGGGTAACGGCAATGTGCTTTGTGTTCACCTGCCTACTGCCCGCATGATTGCAGCGTCTCCGTTGTTCAAAGGAAAGATTCAGGTAACGAATTTCTCTTAGAAGCAGTTCAGAGATACCTTATGTAGTTGCAGCTATAATTGGCCGTATTTTATTTCGTTGACGAAATCGTGAACCGTGTTTCGACCTTATATAGTTTCTTGCGATCTATTGAAGTACTGGAAGAAATTTTCATGTAGTATGCCAGTTCATACACTATAATGATCGGCTCACCAGTATTTTCTTTCTAGTGTCAGGTTCTTAAAATTCGTATATATATATATGTGTGTGTGTGTGTGCGTTTATATATATACACACTATAGTTGCCGTGCGTATTATGCTGAGTTGCAATATTACTCATTTCACTAAGAATTTGTCACAATTCACAGTATCTGGACTTCGATGGAATCACGGCACTATATGGAGCTGCACATTGTGCCAGTCAAGTAGTACGACGTATCCCCCGTGCAGGCACGAAGTAGCTCGCCGCGCGATACGCATTGATGTATTGGCGGTAGTACATGGATGAAGCAAATGAGCTCTTCTATATGTTCCAGAGTTAAATAAATAATTAGCGAAGATGTGCTTTCACTCGACAGCTCGGAATCTCCTGGTGCGAGGTTGTGGCATTGTGACTTGTGTCCATTCTAACATGGCAATATTATTGCCCGCAGGGGATGAGCACAGCTCGGTAAGAGGTTGGTTTGTCTGTATTTTTATTTTTAGTTTTGAGAATTTCTACCGAACTTATTTATAGCCGGCAAAATGGATTATATTCGTCATGTATTTGCGTGTATTTACTATCAATCAACTATATTGTGCTTTCATTTAGGTTCTAATATAACAAGACCCTTTTCGTAGTTTAAGTTCTTGATCAGCTCGTGAACGCATATATTTATGCATCTGTGTCCGTCGGTCTATCTCTAGTTTATATATGTATATGTATATATATATATATATATATCATATGTGTCTGTCTGTCTGTATCTGTGTGTGTATTTGTATATATGTATGTGTCCATGTTCGTGTCCCTATATATATGTGTGTGTGTTTGTATATGTATATATATACGTGTGTGTCCGTGCGTAAGTATGTATATAAATATATAAATGTGGGCGTGGATATGGGTGTGGGTATCCGTGTGTATGTGAGTATATATATATATGTGTGTGTGTGTGTGAGTGAATGTGTGTATCCTCTGTGTATGTGTGTGTGTATATATGTGAGTGTGAGTGTGTTCATGTATGTGTATTCATGCGTTGTTTAAGTATGCTTGTGTGTACGTGTGTGGGTATATGTATGTTTTAGTCATACATTCCCTTGCCGCTTACCTCTATCCTGGCGGATGCAACACAGCAGCCTTTTGTGTCAGATAATCGCTGTATGCAGTACCTTTTCTAGCGGGGTCTCAACTGGGTACTAGCTCGGTACTTAGAACACTTATTCTAAACCATTTCTTAAGCCCCTATCATTTTTAATTTCATAGTTTCACGACATGCATTTCATATATTAACACACACATATAGTCACTATAGACCACTTTTTATGCCACTTCGGCAGTCATAATATGACGCGTTGGTGGCGTTGGTGTGCAGAGTATTGTAGTGGTGAAACTGGTGTGCAAAATACAGGGCGTCGTGTCCCGCACAGGCGTAGAGATGATTTCGTTGTCTGAATAAAGCGCTTGGGAAGGTGCAACAAAACAACCACGCAACAATAAGAATATAATGCTGAGGTTTCGAATCAATAGTATATTGCCTTAGTGTTGTATTTAGGAGGCTATGCGAGGCTATTTTGAAATGTCCAGTGAAGTACATGCATTTTTATATACATGCACATATATATATATGTGTGTGTTGATATGATATATATATATATATATATATATATATATATATATATATATATATATATATATATATGAATAATGTGTACTATATAGATATGTTTATATATATATGTATATATGTATATGTATGTTTATATATATATATGCGTGCATATATTATTATGTATACATGTAATTCTATACATATGTATACATATATATATATATATATATATCCATCCATCCATCATATAAATATGTAATATATATATGGCATATTATATATGCATATATGCATAATATATATTGTGTACATACATACATATGCATAATAATATGCATATGTATATATGTATGTATATATATGGCATAATATATACCAATATACATGCATACATGTGCATATTATATACATATAATCCATGTGTTATGCATGCAACATATTATGTAATGCATATGTACATGCATACATGTACGTATGTGCATGCATGCAATATTGTGTGTGTGTGTGATTCTTTATTATATGTGCGTGATGTGAAATGTATGCATATGTATATATATATGTTATATGTATATAATATTAATATATATATATAATAATATGTAATAATATAATATATATACGCACACACATCACACACAGATAATACATCATGTACATGCAATAAGCACATATGCATGCCATATATATTGTATATACATATATAATGTATAATGTACATATATGCATTATGTGCATGTAATAATATTATACATGCGTAGTATGCATAGCATATGATATGTATGATATGCATATTATATACATATGTATGTATATATATATATAATATATATATATACATATATAACATATATATGTAATATGCATGCATGCATATATTATATATATAATAATAATATATATATACATACATATATATATATATATATATTATATAACCATATATAATATATATATATATATACAATATAGGTATATAGGTGTATGGGTATATATATATAATATAATATATATATATATATATATATATATATATATATATATATATATATATATATATATATATATATATATATATATATATATATATATATATATATATATATATATATATATATATATATATATATATATTTATATATATATATATATATGTATAGTAGTTGTCAAGATCGTCCGAAAGGGTATTTGTATGTAAAGGATGGTTCTTGTTTTCATATATCGTTTATACATCGCCGTCCCATGGCTGTGCAACGTACTTGAACGAGTTTTCTATCCCCAAAAAGTAGTTTTAAATGTGTCTATATTTGTGTGTACTACAATTAGGTCCCCATGGGTTATAAAAGCGTTTCCAAAACCGTTTCTGATCATAGCCCTCTAAAACAAAAATTTGTACGATTCAGAAGAAGGCTATGAAAAATTCCAC